>JAYMGU010000108.1:0-34284 GCA_036178185.1 Liparis tanakae
AAGTGTAAAATAAGGCAAGAAGTATCCATATAAGTATTCATGAAAATATCATCAAGCTTGGAAAGTATGGTGTTCTAGACACTTTCCTCTCTGTGGAAACTTAAAATATGTATTCTTTAGGAAAATACACTGGGGCTCAGATGCAACAATGTGTGATCTTCGACACTTACTTTTGTGGAAATTTCCAGAAAGATATGTATTATTAGAGCTCTTGTGCGGGCTGAAAATCAGTTTAAGAGCATAAAAACAAGATGTTGCTGCTTTGAGGCAGTAAAGTGATGAAAGCATCAGGTATTCATGCAAATGTCATCAAACTTGTAAATTGTGTCCTAAGACACTTTCTTTAGTTGAAAACCAGAAAAAAAATTTTGTTTAGAAAAATCCACTTTTGGTCTCTCTGCGGGCTGGAAATCAGTTTAAGAGCATAAAAATAGATGTTGCTGCTTTGAGGCAGTAAAGTGATGAAAGCATCAGGTATTCATGCAAATGTCATCAAACTTGTAAGAATTGTGTCCTAAGACACTTTCTTTGGTTGAAAACCCAGAAAAAAGGTTTTGTTTAGGAAAATCCACTTTTGGACTCTCTGCTGGCTGGAAATCAGTTTAAGAGCATAAAAATAGATGTTGCTGCTTTGAGGCAGTAAAGTGATGAAAGCATCAGGTATTCATGCAAATGTCATCAAACTTGTAAGAATTGTGTCCTAAGACACTTTCTTTGGTTGAAAACCAAGAAAAAAGGTTTTGTTTAGAATAATCCACTTTTGGACTCTCTGCGGGCTGGAAATCAGTTTAAGAGCATAAAAAATAGATGTTGCTGCTTTGAGGCAGTAAAGTGATGAAAGCATCAGGTATTCATGCAAATGTCATCAAACTTGTAAATTGTGTCCTAAGACACTTTCTTTGGTTGAAAACCCAGAAAAAAAGGTTTTGTTTAGAATAATCCACTTTTGGACTCTCTGCGGGCTGGAAATCAGTTTAAGAGCATAAAAAAAGATGTTGCTGCTTTGAGGCAGTAAAGTGATGAAAGCATCAGGTATTCATGCAAATGTCATCAAACTTGTAAGAATTGTGTCCTAAGACACTTTCTTTGGTTGAAAACCCAGAAAAAAAGGTTTTGTTTAGGAAAATCCACATTTGGTCTCTCTGCGGGCTGAAAATCAGTTTAAGAGCATAAAAACAAGATGTTGCTGCTTTGAGGCAGTAAAGTGATGAAAGCATCAGGTATTCATGCAAATGTCATCAAACTTGTAAGAATTGTGTCCTAAGACACTTTCTTTGGTTGAAAACCCAGAAAAAAGGTTTTGTTTAGAATAATCCACTTTGGTCTCTCTGCGGGCTGGAAATCAGTTTAAGAGCATAAAAACAAGATGTTGCTGCTTTGAGGCAGTAAAGTGATGAAAGCATCAGGTATTCATGCAAATGTCATCAAACTTGTAAGAATTGTGTCCTAAGACACTTTCTTTGGTTGAAAACCCGAAAAAAGGTTTTGTTTAGAAAAATCCACTTTTGGACTCTCTGCGGGCTGGAAATCAGTTTAAGAGCATAAAAACAAGATGTTGCTGCTTTGAGGCAGTAAAGTGATGAAAGCATCAGGTATTCATGCAAATGTCATCAAACTTGTAAGAATTGTGTCCTAAGACACTTTCTTTAGTTGAAAACCAGAAAAAAGGTTTTGTTTAGAAAAATCCACTTTTGGACTCTCTGCGGGCTGGAAATCAGTTTAAGAGCATAAAAACAAGATGTTGCTGCTTTGAGGCAGTAAAGTGATGAAAGCATCAGGTATTCATGCAAATGTCATCAAACTTGTAGAATTGTGTCCTAAGACACTTTCTTTGGTTGAAAACCAGAAAAAAAGGTTTTGTTTAGAAAATCCACTTTGGTCTCTCTGCGGGCTGGAAATCAGTTTAAGAGCATAAAACAAGATGTTGCTGCTTTGAGGCAGTAAAGTGATGAAAGCATCAGGTATTCATGCAAATGTCATCAAACTTGTAGAATTGTGTCCTAAGACACTTTCTTTGGTGAAAACCCAGAAAAAAAGGTTTTGTTTAGGAAAATCCATTTGGTCTCTCTGCGGGCTGAAAATCAGTTTAAGAGCATAACAAGATGTTGCTGCTTTGAGGCAGTAAAGTGATGAAAGCATCAGGTATTCATGCAAATGTCATCAAACTTGTAAGAATTGTGTCCTAAGACACTTTCTTTGGTTGAAAACCAGAGAAAAAAGGTTTTGTTTAGGAATAATCCACTTTTGGTCTCTCTGGGCTGGAAATCAGTTTAAGAGCATAAATAGATGTTGCTGCTTTGAGGCAGTAAAGTGATGAAAGCATCAGGTATTCATGCAAATGTCATCAAACTTGTAAGAATTGTGTCCTAAGACACTTTCTTTGGTTGAAAACCCAGAAAAAGGTTTTGTTTAGGAAAAAAAATCCACTTTTGGTCTCTCTGCTGGGCTGAAAATCAGTTTAAGAGCATAAAAACAAGATGTTGCTGCTTTGAGGCAGTAAAGTGATGAAAGCATCAGGTATTCATGCAAATGTCATCAAACTTGTAAGAATTGTGTCCTAAGACACTTTCTTCTTTCTTTAGTTGAAAACAGAAAAAAAGGTTTTGTTTAGAAAATCCACTTTTGGACTCTCTGCGGGCTGAAAATCAGTTTAAGAGCATAAAAATAGATGTTGCTGCTTTGAGGCAGTAAAGTGATGAAAGCATCAGGTATTCATGCAAATGTCATCAAACTTGTTGTAAGAATTGTGTCCTAAGACACTTTCTTTGGTTGAAAACCAGAAAAAAAGGTTTTGTTTAGAAAATCCACTTTTGGACTCTCTCTCTGCGGGCTGAAAATCAGTTTAAGAGCATAAAAATAGATGTTGCTGCTTTGAGGCAGTAAAAGTGATGAAAGCATCAGGTATTCATGCAAATGTCATCAAACTTGTAAGATTTGTGACCTAAGACACTTTCTTTGGTTGAAAACCAGAAAAAAAGGTTTTGTTTAGGAAAATCCACTTTTGGTCTCTCTGCGGGCTGAAAATCAGTTTAAGGGCATAAAAAAGATGTTGCTGCTTTGAGGCAGTAAAAGTGATGAAAGCATCAGGTATTCATGCAAATGTCATCAAACTTGTAAATTGTGTCCTAAGACACTTTCTTTGGTTGAAAACCAGAAAAAAAGGTTTTGTTTAGAAAATACACTTTTCGTCTCTCTGCGGGCTGAAAATCAGTTTAAGAGCATAAAAAAGATGTTGCTGCTTTGAGGCAGTAAAGTGATGAAAGCATCAGGTATTCATGCAAATGTCATCAAACTTGTAAGAATTGTGTCCTAAGACACTTTCTTTGGTTGAAAACCCAGAAAAAAAGGTTTTGTTTAGAATAATCCACTTTTGGTCTCTCTGCGGGCTGGAAATCAGTTTAAGAGCATAAAAACAAGATGTTGCTGCTTTGAGGCAGTAAAGTGATGAAAGCATCAGGTATTCATGCAAATGTCATCAAACTTGTAAGAATTGTGTCCTAAGACACTTTCTTTGGTTGAAAACCCAGAAATAAAGGTTTTGTTTAGAATAATCCACTTTTGGACTCTCTGCTGGCTGGAAATCAGTTTAACAGCATAAAAATAGATGTTGCTGCTTTGAGGCAGTAAAGTGATGAAAGCATCAGGTATTCATGCAAATGTCATCAAACTTGTAAGAATTGTGTCCTAAGACACTTTCTTTGTTTGAAAACCAGAAAAAAGGTTTTGTTTAGAATAATCCACTTTTGGACTCTCTGCGGGCTGAAATCAGTTTAAGAGCATAAAAATAGATGTTGCTGCTTTGAGGCAGTAAAGTGATGAAAGCATCAGGTATTCATGCAAATGTCATCAAACTTGTAGAATTGTGTCCTAAGACACTTTCTTTGGTTGAAAACGCAGAAAAAAAGGTTTTGTTTAGGAAAATCCACATTTGGTCTCTCTGCGGGCTGAAAATCAGTTTAAGAGCATAAAAACAAGATGTTGCTGCTTTGAGGCAGTAAAGTGATGAAAGCATCAGGTATTCATGCAAATGTCATCAAACTTGTAAGAATTGTGTCCTAAGACACTTTCTTTGGTTGAAAACCCAGAAAAAAAGGTTTTGTTTAGAATAATCCACTTTTGGACTCTCTGCGGGCTGGAAATCAGTTTAAGAGCATAAAAACAAGATGTTGCTGCTTTGAGGCAGTAAAGTGATGAAAGCATCAGGTATTCATGCAAATGTCATCAAACTTGTAGAATTGTGTCCTAAGACACTTTCTTTGGTTGAAAACCAGAAAAAAGGTTTTGTTTAGAAAATCCACTTTTGGACCCTCTGCGGGCTGAAAATCAGTTTAAGAGCATAAAAATAGATGTTGCTGCTTTGAGGCAGTAAAGTGATGAAAGCATCAGGTATTCATGCAAATGTCATCAAACTTGTAAGAATTGTGTCCTAAGACACTTTCTTTGGTTGAAAACCAGAAAAAAAGGTTTTGTTTAGGAAAATCCACATTTGGTCTCTCTGCGGGCTGAAAATCAGTTTAAGAGCATAAAAACAAGATGTTGCTGCTTTGAGGCAGTAAAGTGATGAAAGCATCAGGTATTCATGCAAATGTCATCAAACTTGTAAATTGTGTCCTAAGACACTTTCTTTGGTTGAAAACCAGAAAAAAAGGTTTTGTTTAGGAAAATCCACTTTTGGACTCTCTGCGGGCTGGAAAATCAGTTTAAGAGCATAAAAACAATAGATGTTGCTGCTTTGAGGCAGTAAAGTGATGAAAGCATCAGGTATTCATGCAAATGTCATCAAACTTGTTAAAATTGTGTCCTAAGACACTTTCTTTGGTTGAAAACCCAGAAAAAAAGGTTTTGTTTAGAATAATCCACTTTTGGACTCTCTGCGGGCTGGAAATCAGTTTAAGAGCATAAAAATAGATGTTGCTGCTTTGAGGCAGTAAAGTGATGAAAGCATCAGGTATTCATGCAAATGTCATCAAACTTGTAAGAATTGTGTCCTAAGACACTTTCTTTGGTTGAAAACCCAGAAAAAAAGGTTTTGTTTAGGAAAATCCATTTGGTCTCTCTGCGGGCTGAAAATCAGTTTAAGAGCATAAAACAAGATGTTGCTGCTTTGAGGCAGTAAAGTGATGAAAGCATCAGGTATTCATGCAAATGTCATCAAACTTGTAAGATTGTGTCCTAAGACACTTTCTTTGGTTGAAAACCAGAAAAAAGGTTTTGTTTAGAATAATCCACATTTGGTCTCTCTGCGGGCTGAAAATCAGTTTAAGAGCATAAAAACAAGATGTTGCTGCTTTGAGGCAGTAAAGTGATGAAAGCATCAGGTATTCATGCAAATGTCATCAAACTTGTAAGAATTGTGTCCTAAGACACTTTCTTTGGTTGAAAACCCAGAAAAAAAGGTTTTGTTTAGAATAATCCACTTTTGGTCTCTCTGTGGGCTGAAAATCAGTTTAAGAGCATAAAAATATATGTTGCTGCTTTGAGGCAGTAAAGTGATGAAAGCATCAGGTATTCATGCAAATGTCATCAAACTTGTAGAATTGTGTCCTAAGACACTTTCTTTGGTTGAAAACCCAAAAAAAAAGGTTTTGTTTAGGAAAATCCACATTTGGTCTCTCTGCGGGCTGAAAATCAGTTTAAGAGCATAAAAACAAGATGTTGCTGCTTTGAGGCAGTAAAGTGATGAAAGCATCAGGTATTCATGCAAATGTCATCAAACTTGTAAGAATTGTGTCCTAAGACACTTTCTTTGGTTGAAAACCAAGAAAAAGGTTTTGTTTAGAAAATCCACTTTTGGTCTCTCTGCGGGCTGGAAATCAGTTTAAGAGCATAAAAACAAGATGTTGCTGCTTTGAGGCAGTAAAGTGATGAAAGCATCAGGTATTCATGCAAATGTCATCAAACTTGTAAGAATTGTGTCCTAAGACACTTTCTTTGGTTGAAAACCAGAAAAAAGGTTTTGTTTAGAAAATCCACTTTTGGACTCTCTGCGGGCTGGAAATCAGTTTAAGAGCATAAAAATAGATGTTGCTGCTTTGAGGCAGTAAAGTGATGAAAGCATCAGGTATTCATGCAAATGTCATCAAACTTGTAAATTGTGTCCTAAGACACTTTCTTTGTTGAAAACCAAAAAAAAAGGTTTTGTTTAATATCCACTATTGGTCTCGCTGCGGGCTGAAAATCAGTTTAAGAGCATAAAAACAAGATGTTGCTGCTTTGAGGCAGTAAAGTGATGAAAGCATCAGGTATTCATGCAAATGTCATCAAACTTGTAGAATTGTGTCCTAAGACACTTTCTTTGGTTGAAAACCCAGAAAAAAGGTTTTGTTTAGGAAAATCCACTTTTGGTCTCTCTGCGGGCTGGAAATCAGTTTAAGAGCATAAAAACAAGATGTTGCTGCTTTGAGGCAGTAAAGTGATGAAAGCATCAGGTATTCATGCAAATGTCATCAAACTTGTAAATTGTGTCCTAAGACACTTTCTTTAGTTGAAACCAGAAAAAAAGGTTTTGTTTAGGAAAATCCACATTTGGTCTCTCTGCGGGCTGAAAATCAGTTTAAGAGCATAAAAACAAGATGTTTGCTGCTTTGGCAGTAAAAAGTGATGAAAAAGCAGGTATTCATGCAAATGTCATCAAACTTGTAAGAATTGTGTCCTAAGACACTTTCTTTGGTTGAAAACCAGAAAAAAAGGTTTTGTTTAGAATAATCCACTTTTGGACTCTCTGCGGGCTGGAAATCAGTTTAAGAGCATAAAAAATAGATGTTGCTGCTTTGAGGCAGTAAAGTGATGAAAGCATCAGGTATTCATGCAAATGTCATCAAACTTGTAGGAATTGTGTCCTAAGACACTTTCTTTGGTTGAAAACCAGAAAAAAAGGTTTTGTTTAGGAAAATCCACATTTGGTCTCTCTCGGGCTGAAAATCAGTTTAAGAGCATAAAACAAGACGTTGCTGCTTTGAGGCAGTAAAGTGATGAAAGCATCAGGTATTCATGCAAATGTCATCAAACTTGTAAAATTGTGTCCTAAGACACTTTCTTTGGTTGAAAACCAGAAAAAAAGGTTTTGTTTAGAAAAATCCACTTTTGGACTCTCTGCGGGCTGGAAATCAGTTTAAGAGCATAAAAACAAGATGTTGCTGCTTTGAGGCAGTAAAGTGATGAAAGCATCAGGTATTCATGCAAATGTCATCAAACTTGTAAGAATTGTGTCCTAAGACACTTTCTTTGGTTGAAAACCCAGAAAAAAGGTTTTGTTTAGAATAATCCACTTTTGGACTCTCTGCGGGCTGGAAATCAGTTTAAGAGCATAAAAAATAGATGTTGCTGCTTTGAGGCAGTAAAGTGATGAAAGCATCAGGTATTCATGCAAATGTCATCAAACTTGTAAGAATTGTGTCCTAAGACACTTTCTTTGGTTGAAAACCCAGAAAAAAAGGTTGTTTTTAGGAAAATCCACATTTGGTCTCTCTGCGGGCTGAAAATCAGTTTAAGAGCATAAAAACAAGATGTTGCTGCTTTGAGGCAGTAAAGTGATGAAAGCATCAGGTATTCATGCAAATGTCATCAAACTTGTAATAATTGTGTCCTAAGACACTTTCTTTGGTTGAAAACCCAGAAAAAAGGTTTTGTTTAGAATAATCCACTTTTGGACTCTCTGCGGGCTGGAAATCAGTTTAAGAGCATAAAAACAAGATGTTGCTGCTTTGAGGCAGTAAAGTGATGAAAGCATCAGGTATTCATGCAAATGTCATCAAACTTGTAAGAATTGTGTCCTAAGACACTTTCTTTGGTTGAAAACCCAGAAAAAAGGTTTTGTTTAGAAAAATCCACTTTTGGACTCTCTGCGGGCTGGAAATCAGTTTAAGAGCATAAAAAATAGATGTTGCTGCTTTGAGGCAGTAAAGTGATGAAAGCATCAGGTATTCATGCAAATGTCATCAAACTTGTAAGAATTGTGTCCTAAGACACTTTCTTTGGTTGAAAACCCAGAAAAAAAGGTTTTGTTTAGGAAAATCACATTTGGTCTCTCCGGGCTGAAAATCAGTTTAAGAGCATAAAACAAGATGTTGCTGCTTTGAGGCAGTAAAGTGATAAAAGCATCAGGTATTCATGCAAATGTCATCAAACTTGTAAGAATTGTGTCCTAAGACACTTTCTTTGGTTGAAAACCAAGAAAAAGGTTTTGTTTAAAAAAATCCACTTTTGGACTCTCTGCGGGCTGAAAATCAGTTTAAGAGCATGAAACAAGATGTTGCTGCTTTGAGGCAGTAAAGTGATGAAAGCATCAGGTATTCATGCAAATGTCATCAAACTTGTAAAAATTGTGTCCTAAGACACTTTCTTTGGTTGAAAACCAAGAAAAAAGGTTTTGTTTAGAATAATCCACTTTTGGACTCTCTGCGGGCTGGAAATCAGTTTAAGAGCATAAAAAATAGATGTTGCTGCTTTGAGGCAGTAAAGTGATGAAAGCATCAGGTATTCATGCAAATGTCATCAAACTTGTAAGATTGTGTCCTAAGACACTTTCTTTGGTTGAAAACCCCGAAAAAAGGTTTTGTTTAGGAAAATCCACATTTGGTCTCTCTGCGGGCTGGAAATCAGTTTAAGAGCATAAAAACAAGATGTTGCTGCTTTGAGGCAGTAAAGTGATGAAAGCATCAGGTATTCATGCAAATGTCATCAAACTTGTAAGAATTGTGTCCTAAGACACTTTCTTTGGTTGAAAACCCAGAAAAAAGGTTTTGTTTAGAATAATCCACTTTTGGACTCTCTGCGGGCTGGAAATCAGTTTAAGAGCATAAAAACAAGATGTTGCTGCTTTGAGGCAGTAAAGTGATGAAAGCATCAGGTATTCATGCAAATGTCATCAAACTTGTAGGAATTGTGTCCTAAGACACTTTCTTTGGTTGAAAACCAGAAAAAAAGGTTTTGTTTAGAATAATCCACTTTTGGACTCTCTGCTGGCTGGAAATCAGTTTAAGAGCATAAAAATAGATGTTGCTGCTTTGAGGCAGTAAAGTGATGAAAGCATCAGGTATTCATGCAAATGTCATCAAACTTGTAAGAATTGTGTCCTAAGACACTTTCTTTGGTTGAAAACCAAGAAAAAAGGTTTTGTTTAGAATAATCCACTTTTGGTCTCTCTGCGGGCTGGAAATCAGTTTAAGAGCATAAAAAATAGATGTTGCTGCTTTGAGGCAGTAAAGTGATGAAAGCATCAGGTATTCATGCAAATGTCATCAAACTTGTAAGAATTGTGTCCTAAGACACTTTCTTTGGTTGAAAACCCAGAAAAAAGGTTTTGTTTAGGAAAATCCACATTTGGTCTCTCTGCGGGCTGAAAATCAGTTTAAGAGCATAAAAACAAGATGTTGCTGCTTTGAGGCAGTAAAGTGATGAAAGCATCAGGTATTCATGCAAATGTCATCAAACTTGTAAACATTGTGTCCTAAGACACATTCTTTAGTTGAAAACCAGAAAAAAAGGTTTTGTTTAGAAAATCCACATTTGGACTCTCTGCGGGCTGAAAATCAGTTTAAGAGCATAAAAACAAGATGTTGCTGCTTTGAGGCAGTAAAGTGATGAAAGCATCAGGTATTCATGCAAATGTCATCAAACTTGTAAGAATTGTGTCCTAAGACACTTTCTTTAGTTGAAAACCCAGAAAAAAAGGTTTTGTTTAGAATAATCCACTTTTGGACTCTCTGCGGGCTGGAAATCAGTTTAAGAGCATAAAAAATAGATGTTGCTGCTTTGAGGCAGTAAAGTGATGAAAGCATCAGGTATTCATGCAAATGTCATCAAACTTGTAAGAATTGTGTCCTAAGACACTTTCTTTGGTTGAAAACCAGAAAAAAGGTTTTGTTTAGGAAAATCCATGTTTGGTCTCTCTGCGGGCTGAAAATCAGTTTAAGAGCATAAAAACAAGATGTTGCTGCTTTGAGGCAGTAAAGTGATGAAAGCATCAGGTATTCATGCAAATGTCATCAAACTTGTAAGAATTGTGTCCTAAGACACTTTCTTTGGTTGAAAACCCAGAAAAAAAGGTTTTGTTTAGAATAATCCACTTTTGGTCTCTCTGCGGGCTGAAAATCAGTTTAAGAGCATAAAAACAAGATGTTGCTGCTTTGAGGCAGTAAAGTGATGAAAGCATCAGGTATTCATGCAAATGTCATCAAACTTGTAAGAATTGTGTCCTAAGACACTTTCTTTGGTTGAAAACCAAGAAAAAAGGTTTTGTTTAGAATAATCCACTTTTGGACTCTCTGCGGGCTGGAAATCAGTTTAAGAGCATAAAAATAGATGTTGCTGCTTTGAGGCAGTAAAGTGATGAAAGCATCAGGTATTCATGCAAATGTCATTAAACTTGTAAGAATTGTGTCCTAAGACACTTTCTTTGGTTGAAAACCCAGAAAAAAGGTTTTGTTTAGGAAATCCACATTTGGTCTCTCTGCGGGCTGAAAATCAGTTTAAGAGCATAAAAACAAGATGTTGCTGCTTTGAGGCAGTAAAGTGATGAAAGCATCAGGTATTCATGCAAATGTCATCAAACTTGTAAGAATTGTGTCCTAAGACACTTTCTTTGGTTGAAAACCAGAAAAAAGGTTGTTTTTAGGATAATCCACTTTTGGACTCTCTGCGGGCTGGAAATCAGTTTAAGAGCATAAAAAATAGATGTTGCTGCTTTGAGGCAGTAAAGTGATGAAAGCATCAGGTATTCATGCAAATGTCATCAAACTTGTAAGAATTGTGTCCTAAGACACTTTCTTTGGTTGAAAACCCAAAAAAAGGTTGTTTTTAGGAAAATCCACATTTGGTCTCTCTGCGGGCTGGAAATCAGTTTAAGAGCATAAAAACAAGATGTTGCTGCTTTGAGGCAGTAAAGTGATGAAAGCATCAGGTATTCATGCAAATGTCATCAAACTTGTAAAATTGTGTCCTAAGACACTTTCTTTGGTTGAAAACCAAGAAAAAGGTTTTGTTTAGAAAAATCCACTTTTGGACTCTCTGCGGGCTGGAAATCAGTTTAAGAGCATAAAAACAAGATGTTGCTGCTTTGAGGCAGTAAAGTGATGAAAGCATCAGGTATTCATGCAAATGTCATCAAACTTGTAAGAATTGTGTCCTAAGACACTTTCTTTGGTTGAAAACCAAAAAAAAAGGTTTTGTTTAGAATAATCCACTTTTGGACTCTCTGCTGGCTGGAAATCAGTTTAAGAGCATAAAAATAGATGTTGCTGCTTTGAGGCAGTAAAGTGATGAAAGCATCAGGTATTCATGCAAATGTCATCAAACTTGTAAGAATTGTGTCCTAAGACACTTTCTTTGGTTGAAAAACCCAGAAAAAAGGTTTTGTTTAGAATAATCCACTTTTGCACTCTCTGCGGGCTGGAAATCAGTTTAAGAGCATAAAATAGATGTTGCTGCTTTGAGGCAGTAAAGTGATGAAAGCATCAGGTATTCATGCAAATGTCATCAAACTTGTAAGAATTGTGTCCTAAGACACTTTCTTTGGTTGAAAACCCAGAAAAAAAATTTTGTTTAGAAAAATCCACTTTTGGTCTCTCTGCGGGCTGGAAATCAGTTTAAGAGCATAAAAACAAGATGTTGCTGCTTTGAGGCAGTAAAGTGATGAAAGCATCAGATATTCATGCAAATATCATCAAACTTGTAAATTGTGTCCTAAGACACTTTCTTTAGTTGAAAACCAGAAAAAAGGTTTTGTTTAGGAAAATCCATCATTTGGTCTCTCTGGGCTGAAGAAATCAGTTTAAGAGCATAAAAAATTGTGTCCTAAGACACTTTCTTTGGTTGAAAACCAGAAAAAAAGGTTTTGTTTAGAATAATCCACTTTTGGACTCTGTGCGGGTTGGAAATCAGTTTAAGAGCATAAAAATAGATGTTGCTGCTTTGAGGCAGTAAAGTGATGAAAGCATCAGGTATTCATGCAAATGTCATCAAACTTGTAAGAATTGTGTCCTAAGACACTTTCTTTGGTTGAAAACCAGAAAAAAGGTTTTGTTTAGAATAATCCACTTTTGGTCTCTCTGCGGGCTGAAAATCAGTTTAAGAGCATAAAAAAAGATGTTGCTGCTTTGAGGCAGTAAAGTGATGAAAGCATCAGGTATTCATGCAAATGTCATCAAACTTGTAGAATTGTGTCCTAAGACACTTTCTTTGGTTGAAAAACCAGAAAAAAAGGTTTTGTTTAGGAAAATCCACATTTGGTCTCTCTGCGGGCTGAAAATCAGTTTAAGAGCATAAAAACAAGATGTTGCTGCTTTGAGGCAGTAAAGTGATGAAAGCATCAGGTATTCATGCAAATGTCATCAAACTTGTAAAATTGTGTCCTAAGACACTTTCTTTGGTTGAAAACCCAGAAAAAAAGGTTTTGTTTAGGAAAATCCACATTTGGACTCTCTCTGCTGGGCTGGAAAATCAGTTTAAGAGCATAAAAACAAGATGTTGCTGCTTTGAGGCAGTAAAGTGATGAAAGCATCAGGTATTCATGCTAATGTCATCAAACTTGTAGAATTGTGTCCTAAGACACTTTCTTTGGTTGAAAACCCAGAAAAAAGGTTTTGTTTAGAATAATCCACTTTTGGACTCTCTGCGGGCTGGAAATCAGTTTAAGAGCATAAAAACAAGATGTTGCTGCTTTGAGGCAGTAAAGTGATGAAAGCATCAGGTATTCATGCAAATGTCATCAAACTTGTAAGAATTGTGTCCTAAGACACTTTCTTTGGTTGAAAACCAGAAAAAAGGTTTTGTTTAGGAAAATCCATGTTTGGTCTCTCTGCGGGCTGAAAATCAGTTTAAGAGCATAAAAACAAGATGTTGCTGCTTTGAGGCAGTAAAGTGATGAAAGCATCAGGTATTCATGCAAATGTCATCAAACTTGTAAGAATTGTGTCCTAAGACACTTTCTTTGGTTGAAAACCCAGAAAAAAGGTTTTGTTTAGAAAAATCCATGTTTGGTCTCTCTGCGGGCTGGAAATCAGTTTAAGAGCATAAAAAATAGATGTTGCTGCTTTGAGGCAGTAAAGTGATGAAAGCATCAGGTATTCATGCAAATGTCATCAAACTTGTAAGAATTGTGTCCTAAGACACTTTCTTTGGTTGAAAACCCCAAAAAAAGGTTTTGTACAATTTTGGTCTCTCTGCGGGCTGAAAATCAGTTTAAGAGCATAAAAACAAGATGTTGCTGCTTTGAGGCAGTAAAGTGATGAAAGCATCAGGTATTCATGCAAATGTCATCAAACTTGTAAGAATTGTGTCCTAAGACACTTTCTTTGGTTGAAACCCAGAAAAAAAGGTTTTGTTTAGAATAATCCACTTTTGGACTCTCTGCGGGCTGGAAATCAGTTTAAGAGCATAAAAATAGATGTTGCTGCTTTGAGGCAGTAAAGTGATGAAAGCATCAGGTATTCATGCAAATGTCATCAAACTTGTAAGAATTGTGTCCTAAGACACTTTCTTTGGTTGAAAACCAGAAAAAAAGGTTTTGTTTAGGAAAATCCATGTTTGGTCTCTCTGCGGGCTGGAAATCAGTTTAAGAGCATAAAATAGATGTTGCTGCTTTGAGGCAGTAAAGTGATGAAAGCATCAGGTATTCATGCAAATGTCATCAAACTTGTAGAATTGTGTCCTAAGACACTTTCTTTGGTTGAAAACAGAAAAAAGGTTTTGTTTAGAAAATCCACTTTTGGACTCTCTCTGCGGGCTGAAAATCAGTTTAAGAGCATAAAAAATAGATGTTGCTGCTTTGAGGCAGTAAAGTGATGAAAGCATCAGGTATTCATGCAAATGTCATCAAACTTGTAAAATTGTGTCCTAAGACACTTTCTTTGGTTGAAAAACCAGAAAAAAGGTTTTGTTTAGAAAAATCCACTTTTGGTCTCTCTGCTTGGGCTGAAAATCAGTTTAAGAGCATAATAAACATAGATGCTGCCGCTTTGAGGCAGTAAAGTGATGAAAGCATCAGGTATTCATGCAAATGTCATCAAACTTGTAAGAATTGTGTCCTAAGACACTTTCTTTGGTTGAAAAACCCAGAAAAAAAGGTTTTGTTTAGGAAAATCCACATTTGGTCTCTCTGCGGGCTGAAAATCAGTTTAAGAGCATAAAAACAAGATGTTGCTGCTTTGAGGCAGTAAAGTGATGAAAGCATCAGGTATTCATGCAAATGTCATCAAACTTGTAAGAATTGTGTCCTAAGACACTTTCTTTGGTTGAAAACCCAGAAAAAAGGTTTTGTTTAGGAAAATCCACTTTTGGACTCTCTGCGGGCTGGAAATCAGTTTAAGAGCATAAAAAATAGATGTTGCTGCTTTGAGGCAGTAAAGTGATGAAAGCATCAGGTATTCATGCAAATGTCATCAAACTTGTAAGAATTGTGTCCTAAGACACTTTCTTTGGTTGAAAACCCAGAAAAAAGGTTGTTTTTAGGAAAATCCACATTTGGTCTCTCTGCGGGCTGAAAATCAGTTTAAGAGCATAAAAACAAGATGTTGCTGCTTTGAGGCAGTAAAGTGATGAAAGCATCAGGTATTCATGCAAATGTCATCAAACTTGTAAACATTGTGTCCTAAGACACTTTCTTTGGTTGAAACCCAGAAAAAAGGTTTTGTTTAGAAAAATCCACTTTTGGTCTCTCCGCGGGCTGAAAATCAGTTTAAGAGCATAAAACAAGATGTTGCTGCTTTGAGGCAGTAAAGTGATGAAAGCATCAGGTATTCATGCAAATGTCATCAAACTTGTAAAATTGTGTCCTAAGACACTTTCTTTGGTTGAAAACCAGAAAAAAGGTTTTGTTTAGAATAATCCACTTTTGGACTCTCTGCGGGCTGGAAATCAGTTTAACAGCATAAAAATAGATGTTGCTGCTTTGAGGCAGTAAAGTGATGAAAGCATCAGGTATTCATGCAAATGTCATCAAACTTGTAAATTGTGTCCTAAGACACTTTCTTTGGTTGAAAACCAGAAAAAAAGGTTTTGTTTAGAATAATCCACTTTTGGACTCTCTGCTGGCTGGAAATCAGTTTAAGAGCATAAAAATAGATGTTGCTGCTTTGAGGCAGTAAAGTGATGAAAGCATCAGGTATTCATGCAAATGTCATCAAAGTTGTAGGAATTGTGTCCTAAGACACTTTCTTTGGTTGAAAACCCAGAAAAAAGGTTTTGTTTAGGAAAATCCACATTTGGTCTCTCTGCGGGCTGAAAATCAGTTTAAGAGCATAAAAACAAGATGTTGCTGCTTTGAGGCAGTAAAGTGATGAAAGCATCAGGTATTCATGCAAATGTCATCAAACTTGTAAGAATTGTGTCCTAAGACACTTTCTTTGGTTGAAAAACCCAGAAAAAAGGTTTTGTTTAGGAAAAATCCACTTTTGGACTCTCTGCGGGCTGGAAATCAGTTTAAGAGCATAAAAACAAGATGTTGCTGCTTTGAGGCAGTAAAGTGATGAAAGCATCAGGTATTCATGCAAATGTCATCAAACTTGTAAGAATTGTGTCCTAAGACACTTTCTTTGGTTGAAAACCCAGAAAAAAAGGTTTTGTTTAGGAAAATCCATGTTTGGTCTCTCTGCGGGCTGAAAATCAGTTTAAGAGCATAAAAACAAGATGTTGCTGCTTTGAGGCAGTAAAGTGATGAAAGCATCAGGTATTCATGCAAATGTCATCAAACTTGTAAGAATTGTGTCCTAAGACACTTTCTTTGGTTGAAAACCCAGAAAAAAGGTTTTGTTTAGAATAATCCACTTTTGGACTCTCTCTGGCTGGAAATCAGTTTAAGAGCATAAAAAATAGATGTTGCTGCTTTGAGGCAGTAAAGTGATGAAAGCATCAGGTATTCATGCAAATGTCATCAAACTTGTAAGAATTGTGTCCTAAGACACTTTCTTTGGTTGAAAACCCAGAAAAAAGGTTTTGTTTAGAATAATCCACTTTTGGACTCTCTGCGGGCTGGAAATCAGTTTAAGAGCATAAAAATAGATGTTGCTGCTTTGAGGCAGTAAAGTGATGAAAGCATCAGGTATTCATGCAAATGTCATCAAACTTGTTAAAATTGTGTCCTAAGACACTTTCTTTGGTTGAAAACCCAGAAAAAAGGTTTTGTTTAGAATAATCCACTTTTGGACTCTCTGCGGGCTGGAAATCAGTTTAAGAGCATACAATTCTGATTTTGCTGCTTTGAGGTAGTAAAGTGATGAAAGCATCAGGTATTCATGCAAATGTCATCAAACTTGTAAATTGTGTCCTAAGACACTTTCTTTGGTTGAAACCAGAAAAAAGGTTTTGTTTAGGAAAATCCACATTTGGACTCTCTGCGGGCTGGAAATCAGTTTAAGAGATTAAAGACAAGAAGTTGCTGCCTTGAGGCAGTAAAGTGATGAAAGCATCAGGTATTCATGCAAATGTCATCAAACTTGTAAGATTTGTGTCCTAAGACACTTTCTTTGGTTGAAACCCCAGAAAAAAAGGTTTTGTTTAGGAAAATCCATGTTTGGTCTCTCTGCGGGCTGAAAATCAGTTTAAGAGCATAAAAACAAGATGTTGCTGCTTTGAGGCAGTAAAGTGATGAAAGCATCAGGTATTC
Source organism: Liparis tanakae (assembly GCA_036178185.1). NCBI lineage: Eukaryota > Metazoa > Chordata > Actinopteri > Perciformes > Liparidae > Liparis > Liparis tanakae. The sequence goes on from JAYMGU010000108.1 coordinate 16,601, forward strand.
ATGCAAATGTCATCAAACTTGTAAAATTGTGTCCTAAGACACTTTCTTTGTTGAAAAACCAGAAAAAAAGGTTTTGTTTAGAATAATCCACTTTTGGACTCTCTGCTGGCTGGAAATCAGTTTAAGAGCATAAAAATAGATGTTGCTGCTTTGAGGCAGTAAAGTGATGAAAGCATCAGGTATTCATGCAAATGTCATCAAACTTGTAAGAATTGTGTCCTAAGACACTTTCTTTGGTTGAAAACCCAGAAAAAAGGTTTTGTTTAGAATAATCCACTTTTGGACTCTCTGCTGGCTGGAAATCAGTTTAAGAGCATAAAAATAGATGTTGCTGCTTTGAGGCAGTAAAGTGATGAAAGCATCAGGTATTCATGCAAATGTCATCAAACTTGTAAGAATTGTGTCCTAAGACACTTTCTTTGGTTGAAAACCCAGAAAAAAGGTTTTGTTTAGGAAAATCCACTTTTGGTCTCTCTGCGGGCTGGAAATCAGTTTAAGAGCATAAAAACAAGATGTTGCTGCTTTGAGGCAGTAAAGTGATGAAAAGCATCAGGTATTCATGCAAATGTCATCAAACTTGTAAGAATTGTGTCCTAAGACACTTTCTTTGGTTGAAAACCCAGAAAAAAGGTTGTTTTTAGGAAAATCCACATTTGGTCTCTCTGCGGGCTGAAAATCAGTTTAAGAGCATAAAAAATAGATGTTGCTGCTTTGAGGCAGTAAAGTGATGAAAGCATCAGGTATTCATGCAAATGTCATCAAACTTGTAAGAATTGTGTCCTAAGACACTTTCTTTGGTTGAAAACCAGAAAAAAGGTTTTGTTTAGGAAAATCCATGTTTGGTCTCTCTGCGGGCTGAAAATCAGTTTAAGAGCATAAAAACAAGATGTTGCTGCTTTGAGGCAGTAAAGTGATGAAAGCATCAGGTATTCATGCAAATGTCATCAAACTTGTAAGAATTGTGTCCTAAGACACTTTCTTTGGTTGAAAACCCCGAAAAGAGGTTTTGTTTAGAATAATCCACTTTTGGACTCTCTGCGGGCTGGAAATCAGTTTAAGAGCATAAAAATAGATGTTGCTGCTTTGAGGCAGTAAAGTGATGAAAGCATCAGGTATTCATGCAAATGTCATCAAACTTGTAAAATTGTGTCCTAAGACACTTTCTTTGGTTGAAACCAAAAAAAAGGTTTTGTTTAGGAAAATCCACTTTTTGGACTCTCTGCGGGCTGGAAATCAGTTTAAGAGCATAAAATAAAGATGTTGCTGCTTTGAGGCAGTAAAGTGATGAAAGATCAGGTATTCACGTAAATGTCATCAAACTTGTAAGAATTGTCTCCCAAGACACTTTCTTACGTTGAAAACTAAAAAAAAAGGTTTTGTTTAGAATAATCCACTTTTGGACTCTCTGCGGGCTGGAAATCAGTTTAAGAGCATAAAAAATAGATGTTGCTGCTTTGAGGCAGTAAAGTGATGAAAGCATCAGGTATTCATGCAAATGTCATCAAACTTAAGAAGATTTGTGTCCTAAGACACTTTCTTTGGTTGAAAACCAGAAAAAAAGGTTTTGTTTAGGAAAATCCACATTTGGACTCTCTCTGCGGGCTGAAAATCAGTTTAAGAGCATAAAAACAAGATGTTGCTGCTTTGAGGCAGTAAAGTGATGAAAGCATCAGGTATTCATGCAAATGTCATCAAACTTGTAGGAATTGTGTCCTAAGACACTTTCTTTGGTTGAAAACCAGAAAAAAGGTTTTGTTTAGAGAAATCCATGTTTGGTCTCTCTGCGGGCTGGAAATCAGTTTAAGAGCATAAAAACAAGATGTTGCTGCTTTGAGGCAGTAAAGTGATGAAAGCATCAGGTATTCATGCAAATGTCATCAAACTTGTAAGAATTGTGTCCTAAGACACTTTCTTTGGTTGAAAACCCAGAAAAAAAGGTTTTGTTTAGAATAATCCACTTTTGGTCTCTCTGTGGGCTGAAAATCAGTTTAAGAGCATAAAAATAGATGTTGCTGCTTTGAGGCAGTAAAGTGATGAAAGCATCAGGTATTCATGCAAATGTCATCAAACTTGTAAATTGTGTCCTAAGACACTTTCTTTGGTTGAAAAACCAGAAAAAAAGGTTTTGTTTAGGAAAATCCACTTTTGGACTCTCTGCGGGCTGGAAATCAGTTTAAGAGCATAAAACAAGATGTTGCTGCTTTGAGGCAGTAAAGTGATGAAAGCATCAGGTATTCATGCAAATGTCATCAAACTTGTAAGAATTGTGTCCTAAGACACTTTCTTTGGTTGAAAACTCAGAAAAAAGGTTTTGTTTAGAATAATCCACTTTTGGACTCTCTGCGGGCTGGAAATCAGTTTAAGAGCATAAAAAATAGATGTTGCTGCTTTGAGGCAGTAAAGTGATGAAAGCATCAGGTATTCATGCAAATGTCATCAAACTTGTAAGAATTGTGTCCTAAGACACTTTCTTTGGTTGAAACCCCAGAAAAAAAGGTTTTGTTTAGGAAAATCCATGTTTGGTCTCTCTGCGGGCTGAAAATCAGTTTAAGAGCATAAAAACAAGATGTTGCTGCTTTGAGGCAGTAAAGTGATGAAAGCATCAGGTATTCATGCAAATGTCATCAAACTTGTAAGAATTGTGTCCTAAGACACTTTCTTTGGTTGAAAAACCCAGAAAAAAAGGTTTTGTTTAGAATAATCCACTTTTTGGTCTCTCTGCTGGCTGGAAATCAGTTTAAGAGCATAAAAATAGATGTTGCTGCTTTGAGGCAGTAAAGTGATGAAAGCATCAGGTATTCATGCAAATGTCATCAAACTTGTAAGAATTGTGTCCTAAGACACTTTCTTTGGTTGAAAACCCAGAAAAAAAGGTTTTGTTTAGAAAATCCACTTTTGGACTCTCTGCGGGCTGGAAATCAGTTTAAGAGCATAAAAAATAGATGTTGCTGCTTTGAGGCAGTAAAGTGATGAAAGCATCAGGTATTCATGCAAATGTCATCAAACTTGTAAGAATTGTGTCCTAAGACACTTTCTTTAGTTGAAAACCCCAGAAAAAAAGGTTTTGTTTAGAATAATCCACTTTTGGACTCTCTGCGGGCTGGAAATCAGTTTAAGAGCATAAAAACAAGATGTTGCTGCTTTGAGGCAGTAAAGTGATGAAAGCATCAGGTATTCATGCAAATGTCATCAAACTTGTAAGAATTGTGTCCTAAGACACTTTCTTTGGTTGAAAACCCAGAAAAAAGGTTTTGTTTAGAAAAATCCACTTTTGGACTCTCTGCGGGCTGGAAATCAGTTTAAGAGCATAAAAAATAGATGTTGCTGCTTTGAGGCAGTAAAGTGATGAAAGCATCAGGTATTCATGCAAATGTCATCAAACTTGTAAGAATTGTGTCCTAAGACACTTTCTTTGGTTGAAAACCCAGAAAAAAGGTTTTGTTTAGGAAAATCCATGTTTGGTCTCTCTGCGGGCTGAAAATCAGTTTAAGAGCATAAAAACAAGATGTTGCTGCTTTGAGGCAGTAAAGTGATGAAAGCATCAGGTATTCATGCAAATGTCATCAAACTTGTAAGAATTGTGTCCTAAGACACTTTCTTTGGTTGAAAACCCAGAAAAAAAGGTTTTGTTTAGAATAATCCACTTTTGGACTCTCTGCGGGCTGGAAATCAGTTTAAGAGCATAAAAAATAGATGTTGCTGCTTTGAGGCAGTAAAGTGATGAAAGCATCAGGTATTCATGCAAATGTCATCAAACTTGTAAGAATTGTGTCCTAAGACACTTTCTTTGGTTGAAAACCCAGAAAAAAAGGTTTTGTTTAGAATAATCCACTTTTGGACTCTCTGCGGGCTGGAAATCAGTTTAAGAGCATAAAAATAGATGTTGCTGCTTTGAGGCAGTAAAGTGATGAAAGCATCAGGTATTCATGCAAATGTCATCAAACTTGTAAGAATTGTGTCCTAAGACACTTTCTTTGGTTGAAAACCCAGAAAAAAGGTTTTGTTTAGAATAATCCACTTTTGGACTCTCTGCTGGCTGGAAATCAGTTTAAGAGCATAAAAATAGATGTTGCTGCTTTGAGGCAGTAAAGTGATGAAAGCATCAGGTATTCATGCAAATGTCATCAAACTTGTAAGAATTGTGTCCTAAGACACTTTCTTTGGTTGAAAACCCCGAAAAAAGGTTTTGTTTAGAAAAATCCACTTTTGGACTCTCTGCGGGCTGGAAATCAGTTTAAGAGCATAAAAATTGATGTTGCTGCTTTGAGGCAGTAAAGTGATGAAAGCATCAGGTATTCATGCAAATGTCATCAAACTTGTAAGAATTGTGTCCTAAGACACTTTCTTTGGTTGAAAACCCCGAAAAAAGGTTTTGTTTAGGAAAATCCACATTTGGTCTCTCTGCGGGCTGAAAATCAGTTTAAGAGCATAAAAACAAGATGTTGCTGCTTTGAGGCAGTAAAGTGATGAAAGCATCAGGTATTCATGCAAATGTCATCAAACTTGTAAGAATTGTGTCCTAAGACACTTTCTTTGGTTGAAAACCCAGAAAAAAAGGTTTTGTTTAGAATAATCCACTTTTGGTCTCTCTGTGGGCTGGAAATCAGTTTAAGAGCATAAAAAATAGATGTTGCTGCTTTGAGGCAGTAAAGTGATGAAAGCATCAGGTATTCATGCAAATGTCATCAAACTTGTAAGAATTGTGTCCTAAGACACTTTCTTTGGTTGAAACCCCAGAAAAAAAGGTTTTGTTTAGGAAAATCCATGTTTGGTCTCTCTGCGGGCTGAAAATCAGTTTAAGAGCATAAAAACAAGATGTTGCTGCTTTGAGGCAGTAAAGTGATGAAAGCATCAGGTATTCATGCAAATGTCATCAAACTTGTAAGAATTGTGTCCTAAGACACTTTCTTTGGTTGAAAACCCAGAAAAAAAGGTTTTGTTTAGAATAATCCACTTTTGGTCTCTCTGTGGGCTGAAAATCAGTTTAAGAGCATAAAATAGATGTTGCTGCTTTGAGGCAGTAAAGTGATGAAAGCATCAGGTATTCATGCAAATGTCATCAAACTTGTAAGAATTGTGTCCTAAGACACTTTCTTTGGTTGAAAAACCCGAAAAAAAGGTTTTGTTTAGAATAATCCACTTTTGGACTCTCTGCGGGCTGGAAATCAGTTTAAGAGCATAAAATAGATGTTGCTGCTTTGAGGCAGTAAAGTGATGAAAGCATCAGGTATTCATGCAAATGTCATCAAACTTGTAAGAATTGTGTCCTAAGACACTTTCTTTGGTTGAAAACCCAGAAAAAAAGGTTTTGTTTAGAATAATCCACTTTTGGTCTCTCTGCGGGCTGGAAATCAGTTTAAGAGCATAAAAATAGATGTTGCTGCTTTGAGGCAGTAAAGTGATGAAAGCATCAGGTATTCATGCAAATGTCATCAAACTTGTAAGAATTGTGTCCTAAGACACTTTCTTTGGTTGAAAACCCAGAAAAAAAGGTTTTGTTTAGAAAAATCCACTTTTGGACTCTCTGCGGGCTGGAAAATCAGTTTAAGAGCATAAAAATAGATGTTGCTGCTTTGAGGCAGTAAAGTGATGAAAGCAGCAGGTATTCATGCAAATGTCATCAAACTTGTAAGAATTGTGTCCTAAGACACTTTCTTTGGTTGAAAACCCAGAAAAAAGGTTTTGTTTAGGAAAATCCACATTTGGTCTCTCTGCGGGCTGAAAATCAGTTTAAGAGCATAAAAACAAGATGTTGCTGCTTTGAGGCAGTAAAGTGATGAAAGCATCAGGTATTCATGCAAATGTCATCAAACTTGTAAGAATTGTGTCCTAAGACACTTTCTTTGGTTGAAAACCCAGAAAAAAGGTTTTGTTTAGGAAAATCCATGTTTGGTCTCTCTGCGGGCTGGAAATCAGTTTAAGAGCATAAAAAATAGATGTTGCTGCTTTGAGGCAGTAAAGTGATGAAAGCATCAGGTATTCATGCAAATGTCATCAAACTTGTAAGAATTGTGTCCTAAGACACTTTCTTTGGTTGAAAACCAAGAAAAAAGGTTTTGTTTAGGAAAATCCACTTTTGGTCTCTCTGCGGGCTGGAAATCAGTTTAAGAGCATAAAAAATAGATGTTGCTGCTTTGAGGCAGTAAAGTGATGAAAGCATCAGGTATTCATGCAAATGTCATCAAACTTGTAAGAATTGTGTCCTAAGACACTTTCTTTGGTTGAAAACCCAGAAAAAAGGTTTTGTTTAGAATAATCCACTTTTGGACTCTCTGCGGGCTGGAAATCAGTTTAAGAGCATAAAAATAGATGTTGCTGCTTTGAGGCAGTAAAGTGATGAAAGCATCAGGTATTCATGCAAATGTCATCAAACTTGTAAGAATTGTGTCCTAAGACACTTTCTTTGGTTGAAAACCCAGAAAAAAGGTTTTGTTTAGGAAAATCCATGTTTGGTCTCTCTGCGGGCTGGAAATCAGTTTAAGAGCATAAAAACAAGATGTTGCTGCTTTGAGGCAGTAAAGTGATGAAAGCATCAGGTATTCATGCAAATGTCATCAAACTTGTAAGAATTGTGTCCTAAGACACTTTCTTTGGTTGAAAACCCAGAAAAAAGGTTTTGTTTAGAATAATCCACTTTTGGACTCTCTGCTGGCTGGAAATCAGTTTAAGAGCATAAAAACAAGATGTTGCTGCTTTGAGGCAGTAAAGTGATGAAAGCATCAGGTATTCATGCAAATGTCATCAAACTTGTAAGAATTGTGTCCTAAGACACTTTCTTTGGTTGAAAACCCAGAAAAAAGGTTTTGTTTAGGAAAATCCATGTTTGGTCTCTCTGCGGGCTGGAAATCAGTTTAAGAGCATAAAAAATAGATGTTGCTGCTTTGAGGCAGTAAAGTGATGAAAGCATCAGGTATTCATGCAAATGTCATCAAACTTGTAAGAATTGTGTCCTAAGACACTTTCTTTGGTTGAAAACCCAGAAAAAAAGGTTTTGTTTAGGAAAATCCATGTTTGGTCTCTCTGCGGGCTGAAAATCAGTTTAAGAGCAGCATAAAAACAAGATGTTGCTGCTTTGAGGCAGTAAAGTGATGAAAGCATCAGGTATTCATGCAAATGTCATCAAACTTGTAAGAATTGTGTCCTAAGACACTTTCTTTGGTTGAAACCCCAGAAAAAAAGGTTTTGTTTAGAATAATCCATTTGGACTCTCTCTCGGGCTGAAAATCAGTTTAAGAGCATAAAACAAGATGTTGCTGCTTTGAGGCAGTAAAGTGATGAAAGCATCAGGTATTCATGCAAATGTCATCAAACTTGTAAGAATTGTGTCCTAAGACACTTTCTTTAGTTGAAAACCCAGAAAAAAGGTTTTGTTTAGGAAAATCCACATTTGGGACTCTCTCTCGGGCTGGAAATCAGTTTAAGAGCATAAAAACAAGATGTTGCTGCTTTGAGGCAGTAAAGTGATGAAAGCATCAGGTATTCATGCAAATGTCATCAAACTTGTAAGAATTGTGTCCTAAGACACTTTCTTTGGTTGAAAACCCAGAAAAAAGGTTTTGTTTAGGAAAATCCATGTTTGGTCTCTCTGCGGGCTGAAAATCAGTTTAAGAGCATAAAAACAAGATGTTGCTGCTTTGAGGCAGTAAAGTGATGAAAGCATCAGGTATTCATGCAAATGTCATCAAACTTGTAAGAATTGTGTCCTAAGACACTTTCTTTGGTTGAAAACCAGAAAAAAAGGTTTTGTTTAGAATAATCCACTTTTGGTCTCTCTGCGGGCTGGAAATCAGTTTAAGAGCATAAAAACAAGATGTTGCTGCTTTGAGGCAGTAAAGTGATGAAAGCATCAGGTATTCATGCAAATGTCATCAAACTTGTAAGAATTGTGTCCTAAGACACTTTCTTTGGTTGAAAACCCAGAAAAAAAGGTTTTGTTTAGAATAATCCACTTTTGGTCTCTCTGCGGGCTGGAAATCAGTTTAAGAGCATAAAAATAGATGTTGCTGCTTTGAGGCAGTAAAGTGATGAAAGCATCAGGTATTCATGCAAATGTCATCAAACTTGTAAGAATTGTGTCCTAAGACACTTTCTTTGGTTGAAAACCCAGAAAAAAAGGTTTTGTTTAGAATAATCCACTTTTGGTCTCTCTGTGGGCTGGAAATCAGTTTAAGAGCATAAAAATAGATGTTGCTGCTTTGAGGCAGTAAAGTGATGAAAGCATCAGGTATTCATGCAAATGTCATCAAACTTGTAAGAATTGTGTCCTAAGACACTTTCTTTGGTTGAAAACCCAGAAAAAAAGGTTTTGTTTAGAAAATCCACTTTTGGACTCTCTGCGGGCTGGAAATCAGTTTAAGAGCATAAAAAATAGATATTGCTGCTTTGAGGCAGTAAAGTGATGAAAGCATCAGGTATTCATGCAAATGTCATCAAACTTGTAAGAATTGTGTCCTAAGACACTTTCTTTGGTTGAAAACCCAGAAAAAAAGGTTTTGTTTAGGAAAATCCACATTTGGTCTCTCTCTCTGCGGGCTGAAAATCAGTTTAAGAGCATAAAAACAAGATGTTGCTGCTTTGAGGCAGTAAAGTGATGAAAGCATCAGGTATTCATGCAAATGTCATCAAACTTGTAAGAATTGTGTCCTAAGACACTTTCTTTGGTTGAAAACCCAGAAAAAAGGTTTTGTTTAGAATAATCCACTTTTGGACTCTCTGCTGGCTGGAAATCAGTTTAAGAGCATAAAAATAGATGTTGCTGCTTTGAGGCAGTAAAGTGATGAAAGCATCAGGTATTCATGCAAATGTCATCAAACTTGTAAGAATTGTCCTAAGACACTTTCTTTGGTTGAAAACCCAGAAAAAAGGTTTTGTTTAGGAAAATCCATGTTTGGTCTCTCTGCGGGCTGAAAATCAGTTTAAGAGCATAAAAACAAGATGTTGCTGCTTTGAGGCAGTAAAGTGATGAAAGCATCAGGTATTCATGCAAATGTCATCAAACTTGTAAGAATTGTGTCCTAAGACACTTTCTTTAGTTGAAAACCCAGAAAAAAGGTTTTGTTTAGAATAATCCACTTTTGGACTCTCTGCGGGCTGGAAATCAGTTTAAGAGCATAAAAAATAGATGTTGCTGCTTTGAGGCAGTAAAGTGATGAAAGCATCAGGTATTCATGCAAATGTCATCAAACTTGTAAGAATTGTGTCCTAAGACACTTTCTTTGGTTGAAAACCCAGAAAAAAGGTTTTGTTTAGAATAATCCACTTTTGGACTCTCTGCTGGCTGGAAATCAGTTTAAGAGCATAAAAAATAGATGTTGCTGCTTTGAGGCAGTAAAGTGATGAAAGCATCAGGTATTCATGCAAATGTCATCAAACTTGTAAGAATTGTGTCCTAAGACACTTTCTTTAGTTGAAAACCCAGAAAAAAAGGTTTTGTTTAGAAAAATCCATGTTTGGTCTCTCTGCGGGCTGGAAATCAGTTTAAGAGCATAAAAATAGATGTTGCTGCTTTGAGGCAGTAAAGTGATGAAAGCATCAGGTATTCATGCAAATGTCATCAAACTTTAAGAATTGTGTCCTAAGACACTTTCTTTGGTTGAAAACCCAGAAAAAAAGGTTTTGTTTAGAAAAATCCACTTTTGGACTCTCTGCGGCTGGAAATCAGTTTAAGAGCATAAAAAAATAGATGTTGCTGCTTTGAGGCAGTAAAGTGATGAAAGCATCAGGTATTCATGCAAATGTCATCAAACTTGTAAGAATTGTGTCCTAAGACACTTTCTTTGTTGAAAACCCAGAAAAAAGTTTTGTTTAGAAAATCCACTTTTGGTCTCTCTGCGGGCTGGAAATCAGTTTAAGAGCATAAAACAAGATGTTGCTGCGTTGAGGCAGTAAAGTGATGAAAGCATCAGGTATTCATGCAAATGTCATCAAACTTGTAAGAATTGTGTCCTAAGACACTTTCTTTGGTTGAAAACCCAGAAAAAAAGGTTTTGTTTAGGAAAATCCATGTTTGGTCTCTCTGCGGGCTGGAAATCAGTTTAAGAGCATAAAAAATAGATATTGCTGCGTTGAGGCAGTAAAGTGATGAAAGCATCAGGTATTCATGCAAATGTCATCAAACTTGTAAGAATTGTGTCCTAAGACACTTTCTTTGGTTGAAAACCCAGAAAAAAGGTTTTGTTTAGGAAAATCCACATTTGGTCTCTCTGCGGGCTGAAAATCAGTTTAAGAGCATAAAAACAAGATGTTGCTGCTTTGAGGCAGTAAAGTGATGAAAGCATCAGGTATTCATGCAAATGTCATCAAACTTGTAGGAATTGTGTCCTAAGACACTTTCTTTGGTTGAAAACCCAGAAAAAAGGTTTTGTTTAGAATAATCCACTTTTGGACTCTCTGCTGGCTGGAAATCAGTTTAAGAGCATAAAAATAGATGTTGCTGCTTTGAGGCAGTAAAGTGATGAAAGCATCAGGTATTCATGCAAATGTCATCAAACTTGTAAGAATTGTGTCCTAAGACACTTTCTTTGGTTGAAAACCCAGAAAAAAAGGTTTTGTTTAGAGAAATCCATGTTTGGTCTCTCTGCGGGCTGGAAATCAGTTTAAGAGCATAAAAACAAGATGTTGCTGCTTTGAGGCAGTAAAGTGATGAAAGCATCAGGTATTCATGCAAATGTCATCAAACTTGTAAGAATTGTGTCCTAAGACACTTTCTTTTTTGAAAACCAAGAAAGAAGGTTTTGTTTAGAATAATCCACTTTTGGACTCTCTGCTGGCTGGAAATCAGTTTAAGAGCATAAAACAAGATGTTGCTGCTTTGAGGCAGTAAAGTGATGAAAGCATCAGGTATTCATGCAAATGTCATCAAACTTGTAAGAATTGTGTCCTAAGACACTTTCTTTGGTTGAAAACCCAGAAAAAAAGGTTTTGTTTAGGAAAATCCATGTTTGGTCTCTCTGCGGGCTGGAAATCAGTTTAAGAGCATAAAAAATAGATGTTGCTGCTTTGAGGCAGTAAAGTGATGAAAGCATCAGGTATTCATGCAAATGTCATCAAACTTGTAAGAATTGTGTCCTAAGACACTTTCTTTGGTTGAAAACCCAGAAAAAAGGTTTTGTTTAGAATAATCCACTTTTGGACTCTCTGCGGGCTGAAAATCAGTTTAAGAGCATAAAAAACAAGATGTTGCTGCTTTGAGGCAGTAAAGTGATGAAAGCATCAGGTAGTCATGCAAATGTCATCACACTTGTAAGACTTGTGTCCTAAGACACTTTCTTTGGTTGAAAACCCAGAAAAAAGGTTTTGTTTAGAAAATCCACTTTTGGACTCTCTGCGGGCTGAAAATCAGTTTAAGAGCATAAAAAACAAGATGCTGCTGCTTTGAGGCAGTAGTAAAGTGATGAAAGCATCAGGTATTCATGCAAATGTCATCAAACTTGTAAGAATTGTGTCCTAAGACACTTTCTTTGGTTGAAAACCAAAAAAAGGTTTTGTTTAGAATAATCCACTTTTGGTCTCTCTGCGGGCTGGAAATCAGTTTAAGAGCATAAAAACAAGATGTTGCTGCTTTGAGGCAGTAAAGTGATGAAAGCATCAGGTATTCATGCAAATGTCATCAAACTTGTAAGAATTGTGTCCTAAGACACTTTCTTTGGTTGAAAACCCAGAAAAAAGGTTTTGTTTAGGAAAATCCATGTTTGGTCTCTCTGCGGGCTGAAAATCAGTTTAAGAGCATAAAAACAAGATGTTGCTGCTTTGAGGCAGTAAAGTGATGAAAGCATCAGGTATTCATGCAAATGTCATCAAACTTGTAAGAATTGTGTCCTAAGACACTTTCTTTGGTTGAAAACCAGAAAAAAAGGTTTTGTTTAGGAAAAATCCATTTTGGTCTCTCTGCGGGCTGAAAATCAGTTTAAGAGCATAAAACAAGATGTTGCTGCTTTGAGGCAGTAAAGTGATGAAAGCATCAGGTATTCATGCAAATGTCATCAAACTTACTTGTAATTGTGTCCTAAGACACTTTCTTTGGTTGAAAACCAGAAAAAAGGTTTTGTTTAGAAAAATCCACATTTGGTCTCTCTGCGGGCTGAAATCAGTTTAAGAGCATAAAAACAAGATGTTGCTGCTTTGAGGCAGTAAAGTGATGAAAGCATCAGGTATTCATGCAAATGTCATCAAACTTGTAAGAATTGTGTCCTAAGACACTTTCTTTGGTTGAAAAACCCAAAAAAAGGTTTTGTTTAGGAAAATCCACTGTTTGGTCTCTCTGCGGGCTGAAATCAGTTTAAGAGCATAAAACAAGATGTTGCTGCTTTGAGGCAGTAAAGTGATGAAAGCATCAGGTATTCATGCAAATGTCATTAAACTTGTAAGAATTGTGTCCTAAGACACTTTCTTTGGTTGAAAACCCAGAAAAAAAGGTTTTGTTTAGAAAAATCCACTTTTGGTCTCTCTGCGGGCTGGAAATCAGTTTAAGAGCATAAAAACAAGATGTTGCTGCTTTGAGGCAGTAAAGTGATGAAAGCATCAGGTATTCATGCAAATGTCATCAAACTTGTAAGAATTGTGTCCTAAGACACTTTCTTTGGTTGAAAACCCAGAAAAAAAAGGTTTTGTTTAGAATAATCCACTTTTGGTCTCTCTGTGGGCTGAAAATCAGTTTAAGAGCATAAAAAATAGATGTTGCTGCTTTGAGGCAGTAAAGTGATGAAAGCATCAGGTATTCATGCAAATGTCATCAAACTTGTAAGAATTGTGTCCTAAGACACTTTCTTTGGTTGAAAACCCAGAAAAAAGGTTTTGTTTAGGAAAATTCACTTTTGGACTCTCTGCTGGCTGGAAATCAGTTTAAGAGCATAAAAAATAGATGTTGCTGCTTTGAGGCAGTAAAGTGATGAAAGCATCAGGTATTCATGCAAATGTCATCAAACTTGTAAGAATTGTGTCCTAAGACACTTTCTTTGGTTGAAAACCCAGAAAAAAGGTTTTGTTTAGGAAAATCCATGTTTGGTCTCTCTCTGCGGGCTGGAAATCAGTTTAAGAGCATAAAAAATAGATGTTGCTGCTTTGAGGCAGTAAAGTGATGAAAGCATCAGGTATTCATGCAAATGTCATCAAACTTGTAAGAATTGTGTCCTAAGACACTTTCTTTGGTTGAAAACCCAGAAAAAAGGTTTTGTTTAGGAAAATCCACTTTTGGACTCTCTGCTGGCTGGAAATCAGTTTAAGAGCATAAAAATAGATGTTGCTGCTTTGAGGCAGTAAAGTGATGAAAGCATCAGGTATTCATGCAAATGTCATCAAACTTGTAAGAATTGTGTCCTAAGACACTTTCTTTGGTTGAAAACCCAGAAAAAAGGTTTTGTTTAGAAAAATCCATTTGGTCTCTCTGCGGGCTGAAAATCAGTTTAAGAGCATAAAAACAAGATGTTGCTGCTTTGAGGCAGTAAAGTGATGAAAGCATCAGGTATTCATGCAAATGTCATCAAACTTGTAAGAATTGTGTCCTAAGACACTTTCTTTGGTTGAAAACCCAGAAAAAAGGTTTTGTTTAGGAAAATCCATGTTTGGTCTCTCTGCGGGCTGAAAATCAGTTTAAGAGCATAAAAACAAGATGTTGCTGCTTTGAGGCAGTAAAGTGATGAAAGCATCAGGTATTCATGCAAATGTCATCAAACTTGTAAGAATTGTGTCCTAAGACACTTTCTTTTTGAAAAACCAAAAAAAGGGTTTTGTTTAGAAAAATCCACTTTTGGTCTCTCTCTGGGCTGGAAATCAGTTTAAGAGCATAAAAAAAGATGTTGCTGCTTTGAGGCGGTAAAGTGATGAAAGCATCAGGTATTCATGCAAATGTCATCAAACTTTGTAAGAATTGTGTCCTAAGACACCTTCTTTGCTTGAAAAACCCAGAAAAAAGGTTTTGTTTAGAATAATCCACTTTTGGACTCTCTGCTGGCTGGAAATCAGTTTAAGAGCATAAAAATAGATGTTGCTGCTTTGAGGCAGTAAAGTGATGAAAGCATCAGGTATTCATGCAAATGTCATCAAACTTGTAAGAATTGTGTCCTAAGACACTTTCTTTGGTTGAAAACCCCGAAAAAAGGTTTTGTTTAGAATAATTCACTTTTGGACTCTCTGCTGGCTGGAAATCAGTTTAAGAGCATAAAAAATAGATGTTGCTGCTTTGAGGCAGTAAAGTGATGAAAGCATCAGGTATTCATGCAAATGTCATCAAACTTGTAAGAATTGTGTCCTAAGACACTTTCTTTGGTTGAAAAAACCCAGAAAAAAAAGGTTTTTGTTTAGAAAATCCATGTTTGGTGGACACTCTGCGGGCTGGAAATCAGTTTAAGAGCATAAAAACAAGATGTTGCTGCTTTGAGGCAGTAAAGTGATGAAAGCATCAGGTATTCATGCAAATGTCATCAAACTTGTAAGAATTGTGTCCTAAGACACTTTCTTTGGTTGAAAAAACCCAGAAAAAAGGTTTTGTTTAGGAAAATCCACATTTGGTGGACTCTCTGCGGGCTGAAAATCAGTTTAAGAGCATAAAAACAAGATGTTGCTGCTTTGAGGCAGTAAAAGTGATGAAAGCATCAGGTATTCATGCAAATGTCATCAAACTTGTAGAATTGTGTCCTAAGACACTTTCTTTGGTTGAAAACCCAGAAAAAAGGTTTTGTTTAGAATAATCCACTTTTGGACTCTGCGGGCTGGAAATCATTTAAGAACATACAAAAAAGATGTTGCTGCTTTGAGGCAGTAAAGTGATGAAAGCATCAGGTATTCATGCAAATGTCATCAAACTTGTAAGAATTGTGTCCTAAGACACTTTCTTTGGTTGAAAACCCAGAAAAAAAGGTTTTGTTTAGGAAAATCCACTTTTGGACTCTCTTGCGGGCTGGAAATCAGTTTAAGAGCATAAAATAGATGTTGCTGCTTTGAGGCAGTAAAGTGATGAAAGCATCAGGTATTCATGCAAATGTCATCAAACTTGTAAGAATTGTGTCCTAAGACACTTTCTTTGGTTGAAAAAACCCAGAAAAAAAGGTTTTGTTTAGGAAAATCCTTTTGGACTCTCTGCGGGCTGGAAATCAGTTTAAGAGCATAAAAATAGATGTTGCTGCTTTGAGGCAGTAAAGTGATGAAAGCATCAGGTATTCATGCAAATGTCATCAAACTTGTAGAATTGTGTCCTAAGACACTTTCTTTAGTTGAAAACCAGAAAAAAGGTTTTGTTAGAAAATCCACTTTTGGACTCTCTGCGGGCTGGAAATCAGTTTTAGAGCATAAAAATAGATGTTGCTGCTTTGAGGCAGTAAAGTGATGAAAGCATCAGGTATTCATGCAAATGTCATCAAACTTGTAAGAATTGTGTCCTAAGACACTTTCTTTGGTTGAAAACCCAGAAAAAAAGGTTTTGTTTAGGAAAATCCACTTTTGGTCTCTCTGCGGGCTGAAAATCAGTTTAAGAGCATAAAAATAAGATGTTGCTGCTTTGAGGCAGTAAAGTGATGAAAGCATCAGGTATTCATGCAAATGTCATCAAACTTGTAAGAATTGTGTCCTAAGACACTTTCTTTGGTTGAAAACCCAGAAAAAAAGGTTTTGTTTAGGAAAATCCATGTTTGGTCTCTCTGCGGGCTGAAAATCAGTTTAAGAGCATAAAAACAAGATGTTGCTGCTTTGAGGCAGTAAAAGTGTGAAAAGCATCAGGTATTCATGCAAATGTCATCAAACTTGTAGAATTGTGTCCTAAGACACTTTCTTTTTGAAAAACCCAGAAAAAAAGGTTTTGTTTAGAAAAATCCACTTTTGGACTCTCTGCGGGCTGGAAATCAGTTTAAGAGCATAAAAAAAGATGTTGCTGCTGCTTTGAGGCAGTAAAGTGATGAAAGCATCAGGTATTCATGCAAATGTCATCAAACTTGTAGAATTGTGTCCTAAGACACTTTCTTTGGTTGAAAAAACCCAGAAAAAAAGGTTTTTGTTTTAGGAAAAATCCATGTTTGGTCTCTCTGCGGGCTGGAAATCAGTTTAAGAGCATAAAAACAAGATGTTGCTGCTTTGAGGCAGTAAAGTGATGAAAGCATCAGGTATTCATGCAAATGTCATCAAACTTGTAAGAATTGTGTCCTAAGACACTTTCTTTAGTTGAAAACCCAAAAAAAGGTTTTGTTTAGAAAAATCCACTTTTGGTCTCTCTGCGGGCTGAAAATCAGTTTAAGAGCATAAAAAATAGATGTTGCTGCTTTGAGGCAGTAAAGTGATGAAAGCATCAGGTATTCATGCAAATGTCATCAAACTTGTAAGAATTGTGTCCTAAGACACTTTCTTTGGTTGAAAACCAGGAAAAAAGGTTTTGTTTAGGAAAATCCCATTTTGGTCTCTCTGCGGGCTGGAAATCAGTTTAAGAGCATAAAAACAAGATGTTGCTGCTTTGAGGCAGTAAAGTGATGAAAGCATCAGGTATTCATGCAAATGTCATCAAACTTGTAAGAATTGTGTCCTAAGACACTTTCTTTGGTTGAAAACCCAGAAAAAAGGTTTTGTTTAGAAAATCCACTTTTGGACTCTCTGCGGGCTGGAAATCAGTTTAAGAGCATAAAAAAGATGTTGCTGCTTTAAGGCAGTAAAGTGATGAAAGCATCAGGTATTCATGCAAATGTCATCAAACTTGTAAGAATTGTGTCCTAAGACACTTTCTTTGGTTGAAAACCCAGAAAAAAAGGTTTTGTTTAGGAAAATCCACTTTTGGACTCTCTGCGGGCTGGAAATCAGTTTAAGAGCATAAAAACAAGATGTTGCTGCTTTGAGGCAGTAAAGTGATGAAAGCATCAGGTATTCATGCAAATGTCATCAAACTTGTAAGAATTGTGTCCTAAGACACTTTCTTTGGTTGAAAACCCAGAAAAAAGGTTTTGTTTAGGAAAATTCACTTTTGGACTCTCTGCTGGCTGGAAATCAGTTTAAGAGCATAAAAAATAGATGTTGCTGCTTTGAGGCAGTAAAGTGATGAAAGCATCAGGTATTCATGCAAATGTCATCAAACTTGTAAGAATTGTGTCCTAAGACACTTTCTTTAGTTGAAAGCGCAGAAAAAAGGTTTTGTTTAGGAAAATCCATGTTTGGTCTCTCTGCGGGCTGGAAATCAGTTTAAGAGCATAAAAACAAGATGTTGCTGCTTTGAGGCAGTAAAGTGATGAAAGCATCAGGTATTCATGCAAATGTCATCAAACTTGTAAGAATTGTGTCCTAAGACACTTTCTTTGGTTGAAAACCCAGAAAAAAAGGTTTTGTTTAGGAAAATCCATGTTTGGTCTCTCTGCGGGCTGGAAATCAGTTTAAGAGCATAAAATAGATGTTGCTGCTTTGAGGCAGTAAAGTGATGAAAGCATCAGGTATTCATGCAAATGTCATCAAACTTGTAAGAATTGTGTCCTAAGACACTTTCTTTGGTTAAAAAAACCCCGAAAAAAGGTTTTGTTTAGAAAATCCATGTTTGGTCTCTCTGCGGGCTGGAAATCAGTTTAAGAGCATAAAAAAGATGTTGCTGCTTTGAGGCAGTAAAGTGATGAAAGCATCAGGTATTCATGCAAATGTCATCAAACTTGTAAGAATTGTGTCCTAAGACACTTTCTTTAGTTGAAAACCCAGAAAAAAAAGGGTTTTGTTTAGAAAATCCACTTTTC
>JAYMGU010000109.1:0-33991 GCA_036178185.1 Liparis tanakae
TTTTCCCAAGGGAGGTTGAAGTAAAAACACTGAACCATTGTGTACCAGAACTGGAGGCTTTGTCTGAATGGGCCTCCTGTCTCTGTCTGCCCAACTCTCTTACCTGGCAGGGAGACACCATGATCAAGAAGTGGTTCACCCAGGCGAGGCTCAGCCATTGCACTCGGTTGTGCTGACCACTGCGAATGGGGATGAGCTTCCCACGTAGTGCAATTGCCCCCCGTTCATGGCTTAAAGTCTACAGTTGTCTACAGTCGAAATGGGATCAGTGGCGCCCCTGAAGGGCAAACTCTGCTGGACTAATATGTCATGATGCTTCGGTTTTCCCACTTTAGAGGAATAATCTAGCAGGCAATATGGATAATGGCGCCAACTGGCCAAACTATGCAAAAAGCAGCAGCATGTTCTTTTTAAAAGGGTCAGTCTATATGTTCACAATGAACATACTACAGAAAGCACACTGTCCTGAGGAATGTTATTGTTGTACACGTTTCTCAATGTATCTATACACTGTATTACTATTGACTTACATTGATATACATAGCTGCTAGACATGCCCCTTCATACCTTAGATCTTTGAGACTTTCTTTGTGCTGTTTACAGGAGCGAGGTGTAAACAGAGTCCTGGAAAATATGCACACAAGATTCATGACATTTAGGGAGATGGAGGAGTCTACTGGAGGAGTCTAGAGTCTAGAATAAGCCTCGCTGTTGCCATAATACAATTGCTCGAATACAGAATCTGCAGTTTATTTGTGTTGGTAAATTAGACATTGTGTCATTAATTCAGGGACTGTACTGCTTTCTATTAAAACACTTTTATGTCAAATAAAAATGATACTTGTCACTTTTCTTTTCAAATTTAGGCAAAGTAGTTTTATATTTCTGAGGCTGTTTCATGTTTTCTTTAATAAAATGATCTGATGATATTGTAATATAAGCATATGCACTTACATGTGTAATCTGTCACACTATATCTCCATGTTCTATTCTTCATGAAAACAAATACACCCCATATCAATATCCATTAGCTTATATTCCTCAACTGGGATGTTACTGTAACACTTACTTTATTGAATGAAGGGCTTGAAATGGAGAACAGTCTGAAACACTTTTAATTTAGATTGCATGACAATCTAAATGATTTACGATATGCACAAAACCGCATGACAATATAAACTATTTACAATATCCAGGTATGTGCACATTTACAATATGCAACAGTATAGAATAATATAATCCTTTGAGGTTACAGTGGGGACTTTTCAGGATAACAGCAGCGGGTGCCAATTAGAGCATTAATAAAAGTAAAAGATCAAAAACAAAACAAAAACAATACTAAATACTAATACTAAAATACAGAGGAACTAAATAGAACAGTGACCAAAAGTGAAATTCAAGCGGTTAAAGTGTCTGGAAAAACAAGTGCCAGTGCAAGACCTCCAGCGATCTACTGCAGTTTGTAGTGCAGCCTGACAGCAGCTGGAAGGACTTGTGGGTCTGCATGACAATGTAAAATGTTTAAAATATTCACAGGATCACAGCAACAGGTGCACATTAGAGCATTAATAAAATTACCAGATCAAAATAAACAAAACACAATAACAATACTAAACAAGTAATACTAAAATGCTAAATATATCGGCAGTGACTAAAGTGAATTTCAGCAGCTTAAAGTGTCCAGGAAAACAAAGTGCCGAGTGTCCAAGACCTCCAGCGATCTACTGCAGTTTGTTCTGCAGCCTGACAGCAACTGGAAGGAAGGCTTTTGGACTTAAATATTTACAAGTGTGTGTGCGTGTGTATGATAATCTCATGTACAGTTTACTCCAGCTTATCCACACGGATGTAAGTGTTCATAGCTGTATGCCTACAGTTCTGTCCAGACCTTTGGATGTGGACATCAACCTAACAGGGCAGAAAGTCTTTTTTTTGTACTTTTATGTCCTGGGTTGCTTAGCCACAGCATGAACAGACTGGGAGACTCTGTACTCTGACACCTTTGAGTCCACTGCTGAGGGCTGTTCCACACCCTTCCTCTTGTACTGGGTAGGACTCGCCCAGGATGGCGAGCTCAGGTCATGTGCAGCAGGCGTTGTGGGCAGAGTTGGAGGGACTGATGGAGCAGTACAAAGGCAGTGTGGGCTGTGGCTGTGTGGAGGGGCCAGCCGTCTCAGCGGTTGTTGAGGATGCAGAGAGGAGGCCAGGTCTGGTGACGTGCAGGTGGCAGCTTTTTGGGATGGATGGCGGTCAAGGGCAGTGGTGGTTGAGGCGGGACAGGTCTGATTAGGTCCGTCCTTCCTTCAGCACTTTAGTCCCTGCAGTGCTGGGTGTGGGCACATGCTCCATCAGAGGGTAGCAGGGTGGAGGGAGGACTGCCGGCTGGTGTGGTGCTGGAGGAGGTCAGCAGATGAAATTGAGGCCGTTTTGGTGACCATAGAGACTGCTTGTGGAATGCGGGTTCAGGAGCGCTCTTGATGCGGATGAAGTCTGCACGAGTTTACATTGATTTTTGGTAGAGGAATGCCTGCTTTGCACAGGATCGGATCCTCTACCAAAATCCGTCTAACTCTCTTGCCCTTCAGGATGAATTGTCTTCTCAGGACTGCTTGCAGACCGCGTGAGGGCGGCGCAGCTAGCATTTCACCAGGCGTGTACATTCAGCCTGTTGTGCTGAGCACTGATGTTTGTTGAGCTGGTGCGTGGCGCTTAGCCATCTTCAGCCTCTGTACCACAACAGCGTCGAAGATGTCCCTCTTTGTGCGCGAGTACAGGTGTTGCCCCAGTGAGTTCTGTACAGCTGGTTGAACTGCGGCGCTTGTCGTGCTCCTCCACTGCATTCCAGGCTCGAGGACCGTGTTCCTCTGCTCAGTGGAAAGAGTCAGCTCGTCCTCTGTCAGGCTGATTTCCACCAGAGCAGAGCAGAACTTTTCCAACTGTTTGAAGCCAGGAAGGGGGTTTGGACTGCAGGCATCCTCCTGTTGAAAAGTGGCCACATAAATACGGTAAGTTCAAATATGCACATTGTCCAGAAGTCAATGCATTACATTTCATTCTATCAGATCAGTTACTCACAAAGGCGGAGGGTGACGTGGAGGTTTAATGGTTCGTGAGCTTGATGTGTGACGGTTGCAATCCAACACGTCGGCATCGCTTCCCGTCGCTCTGGACGCCTCGTCTGCCTCGAGGTCTGGATCCGGCTGCCATACTGAACAACTTCCTCCTCTGGAGCAGGTCCATCTTAGCAATGTCCTTCAGAGAGAAGGTTCGGATTCACCCGTGCTCTGGCTGAACAGGTATTCCAACCCGAGCAGCTCATCTGAAGCAACATTCGCAGGGGCCGGAAGTTCTCCTCCTGATCTCCAAACAGCTGCGGCAGCGGTGTTGAAGCGAGTGCGATGAGCGGGCCGAGTAGGTCCTGTGGTGCCGTCCTCTGCCACCAAACACGGCATCTGAGCTCCTGTCTGCATTCCAGCGGGCAATGCCACTAACAGGTAAACCTGATAGGGCCGCTGCGCACAATGGGGACCTGAGGTGAGGTAGAATGGAGCAAAGTTCAGCTTTAATACACACTTCAGATGCACACAAGTACACAGTTGGCACCAACGTCACCTCTAGGCAAAAACCTTCCATTCACCTGGAATCATGTGTGGCAGAGATTTATGAAATCCCTCCAGGCTGTTGCTTCCCACGAACACTTGTAGTAGGGCACATCCACGGTGTTGATGGTTTGTGGTCCGTGCCACCGATACATGTTGATGTCTGGTGGATCCTGGAGGCACTCCAGGTGTCGCTGCTGAGCTGCCCACATCTCATCCATGGCCTCTGTATATGCATAAAGTTTGTTATGTTCAACACTTTCTGTATTAATGTATAATAACTTTTGCGTATGAGGTGTTTTGTACCAGGTGTTTTGAAGAGGCTCCTCCCTCTCATCCAGCCCAGCCGACCTTTCAGCTCCTCAATGGCCATGTGGATGAGCCTGAAAGTCTCCTGGGCACCAGTGTGACCCTCCTCACGTGGTGCTGAGCTGCTCCTTGGATATGTAGCAGCGGACAATATCCGTCGAACCGACTTCAGAGTCCGGGTCTTGGCTCTGGCCCTTGATGAGCAGCTCCAGGTCCCGGTTGTAGGCCAGCACTGCACCAGCGAGCAGAGCTTGAAGACTGCATACTTGCAGGAGCCTCTGTCCGTATGGCTGCGTCAAACCTGTGGATCCAGTGAAAGATGTCCAGGCGTACAACCATCCATGGTCCACCCAAGCCTGAACAGAGTCTCCAAGGCTGTTGGACCCTGAGACCGCAACACCCACGGTCCACATAGAGGATCTTGGGGTCAGGTTGGTTCGCCATCCGGAACGCTCCATGACTCCATGGCACATTGGCCTCAGCTTTGGAGTGGACTCCTCGCAGGTCAGCACAAATGAAACTATCTGTGAGTGTTTCTCGATGCTGGTGAACCACTCGGCTGAGCCTCGACCTTCCCAGACAGCTTCTTCACCACCTGCAACAATATGTCAGGGTTTCATACTGTGACCTCTGATTGACTCTAGTGATTTGTGATTTTAAATCATGTTTTGCATCATAAGTATGGCATAATGGAAAGGTTAGATTAACATACTTTCTTGGTGGAATCCATTTTTAGCCGATGCCAAAAGTGGAGAGGATCTGGCTCTGTAATCCTGCACATTGTTGGCCTCTGCTATCAGGAAGGCGTGGCGCAAGAGCCGTGCGGAGGAGCCTCTTGGGGGAGGGGGAGCCTGGAACGACTTGTCCCAATGCAGAGACGATCCTCCGGTTCCACTACAGTCATGAGGAGTGTGGTGTACAGGTCCTTCTGCTGGAGGTACTCCTCAACATGGTTCTCCTGTATTGACGCCACACCTTGACCATAGTGTTCCTTCGGTCCGGTCCCTCAGAAGACGCTCGCTCTTATCGACACCACGCCTGTAAGTAAATTCACAATCAATATGGGAGTCTGATTTGATGGATTACTTTAAATGAGTCTGTTAAATGCACACATTGTGTTCAGTATGCTCACTTGCTGGTCAGGATGGCGGGGAACTGGGCTTGATGAGCCTCGCTGAGTTGGGTTAGAATAACCTGGTCCCACGCAAGCACGCCCACTTTTCCTTCTCCGCTCCTTGCCCTTGGTGCAGGCTCCACAGCACAGGACCTCAGTGACCACTGTGTACCAGCTGGACACGTCACAGATGTGGCGTACCTAAAGCACATATCATTATTACATAAATATCCATATAAAAAAAATTATGGGCCAATATCAGCATCTGATTTTCTTTGCTCTTTTGTTAACAGTGTCATACATAGTTATAACATATTGTAACACTAAGTAAGTGAGTTGTACCCGGTGGTGGTAGCCAGACTTGTAGAGGTGCACATTCTGTCCTTGACCCACACAGTCATCCCCACGAGGACACTTCAGGGAGCATCTCCAGACGCCAACAGGGCGCCACACAAAGACACGGCTCCGGAAAAAGAGGTGTGGAGTTGGCAGAGCACCCCTGACGTAGCCAGGAGGTTCTGGTGGATAAAACCACATGCGGTCGGCTTTCATCACCCGTCTCCTCTTCAACTGACCAGTGCTGTCCTTGAACATTTGAACGGGGTGAACAGGCCTCGTTCAGTGTCCTCCTTCAGCCAGGACACATCAGCACTTAGGGACGCCAAGTTTCCCCAATCGCACCCAACCTTCCAGCTCCACCTGCAACACAAATACAAAATGTAGTTATTGTTGTGTAGAAATGTTTTTAAAAGATGAAACCAATTTAAAAACTGTTTGTCATTGTTTGAGTATATCACTTACAGGAGTCACTGTTTGGTGATTCCACGGAGTAATCCGGACCCCTTGATGTGGACAGGGTCTCCGTGGGCTGACTGCAGGACACAAGCTGTTTCCGGCTGACGGCGGTCTCTGACTGTTTTCTCGAGCAGCTGGCTCAGGCTGTTTCTGCTGGACAGCTCGCTCCTGCTGTTTCTGCTGGACAGCACGCTCATGCTGCTTCCTGCGAGCAGTGGGATCAGGCTGTTTCTGCTGGACAGCAGACTCATGCCGTTTCTTCGGACAGTGGGATCAGGCTCTTTCGGCGCGTGGTCCCTTCTGTAGGACAGGAACCCTGGGAATGGCTGCTAGTCTTTCCCACACGTGCACCTCTTGAGAGTTGGCAAGTCTAAGAAAATGTTGTTTAGTGTTATTGTATTTTCTAGTAAACGTTTTGATGTCTATTACTTGTGTATCTCTTACCTTCACAGCCTGGCTTGCAGCAACTAGTTCAGCCTCATCATTTGGCCATGATGACACATCACACCTGGTGCTAACCTGTGATTAATAGACAAAAATGTAAAGCAACTATCAACATGTTATGACGTAGCAATTTTGGAATTAAAAAATCTCCAAAACACTTTAAATAATAAATAAATCAACCTCACTTGGTCCTTCTCCTGATGAACCTTCTGAACCTCTTCATCTGCACGCTGGTGATGTGGGTCACTGGTGTTGCAGCCACCTCCTCACAGAGCTGTGGGCCTTCTGAGTGAGCTCCTCTGCTCAGCACTGACCTGCTCTGGCCGGTCCTTCTGGGCCGGGTACTGGCTGTAGAGCTCCCACATCTCCTGAAAGGTGTGATGCTCAAACCCTCTCTGGCCGTAGATACACCTGTCGATGTGGGCCTCAAGCAGACTGGAGACTTGTGGAAGCTCTCTGCATACTCGGTGAGGAGGTCCTTTCACCACTGGTTCCCCCACCTTTCCCTTTGTCTGTGGGTTTGTTGTCTCCAGTCTGTGCTTGTCCAGCATGCTGGAATCATATACATCAACTTAGTACCTGTATCATTAATATCACTGAGATAATGGAAGATTAATAAACAAGGATGATAGTTTTGTTGAAACATATATCAGATAATGTATTGTAAGCATGCCATATACATTGTACTTAAAATGTTAGATGATGGTATTAATATAATGAAGAAAATATAACATCTTACTACTTCATGTAGCCCACATCGTTGACCACGAGCCAGTGGAACGGTGCATTTTCATACTGGCGAATGGAACCACCAGCTCTCCCAGGCACAGCTGACGCGATGGGCGGGGCGCCTTCTGCTCGAAGGCTTCTCCAGCGTGGACCAGGGGCCGAGGTCGGTGGAGCAGCTCCTGTGGGGTTTGGGGAAGACCTTTCTTTTTCTCCCTGTAGTCCGGGCCTTTAATTGGCGATGATGGCACCTGTTGCGATGTCCTGGGGCATCTGGGTTGACGATGCGTATGGTGGGGTTCGCCATTTTCTAAAATAACTGGAATACACTCGTGAGAAACACCGCCTAACGAAATAGTGTTATTATTGTTGACAAGGTATTGTTATGTTATAATAATGAATTACTAATACAACAATGACGTCGAAGTACAATAAGGCCACAAGTTGCCTGATTACAGCTCCTCATAATAGAGATCCCTGGGAGAGAGTTATTATAATGTTACAAATCATATATCCATAATAATAACTCCTGGGCCGACTAAGAAAGACTGATTCCACTGATATGTTATGGACTTTTCAGCTTGTTTTATGGTACATTCATGGCAAAAACATTCAAGTGTACATGCAATCTTACCAGTAAGATATCAGAAATATGGAACTACCTTTATTCCATATTCTGTACCTCACGTCATATCCACAGCCTGGGAAGAGGTGCAGCCTTCCAGATAACACTGGAGACAAAAACACTCTGACAAAGTAGTTGTAGCTCTTAAATGCTCTTGTCTTGGTTATTATAAACACTCCTACTACATACATGTGTTTCTGAAGGCAGGGAACAATGTAAACCTTCTAAAACACTGTCTGCCTAACTTCTAAAACACTGGATAATAGTTGATAATCAGCTGATTAGTGACGGGTTATTTCTGGATACAACATTGAATTTTGCGTTCATAATAATAATGACTGGAGATTGATTGTCTTCGGGACGCTAGACAGCACTGGGACCCGGCGCGCTTTTCGATCACGCGAACAGTGTGCTCAGAGTTAGGTTCACACAATGTGCATATTGACAGTAGTGAGTATAACAAATAAAACCTTTACTTTATGAGATATGTTATCGAGACACTAACCGTGAACTAGTGGCAGGGCAAAGTCACGGCAGCTTGTTATGTTGAAGGATAGCGAGCTACTAACGACTCGGTCCCGGCCAAAAGACAGTAAGACAGTTGGGAAAGTATGTAAATAGGGACGGTTATAAATACTGTGAAGAATACATGAATTCAGTCTCACCAGAAACACTGTAGTTCAGCCCGCAGGTAACGGTCGATTCAAGCGCTAAATTCGGATTTCTGCCAACTTAATAATCACGTGGTTGCAGCTCGACTTCTGATTGGTAGTCTACAGTCAAATCCGTAGATCTGATTGGAAGTCTCGGTCGATCTTGACCAATCCAACGCCTAACTTCTACAGTCGTGACGCACTTGGCTGTAGACTTTGCACTCCGGTAGACCCCAGCTCTGCGAATTCCCAAATGTGGGAATCTCGACTGCATAATTTCTGGTAGTGGGGACTGCGTTCCCTCCTGATTGTCGTGTTGAATGAATACCAGCGATTCCCATGTGGAGGTGGACACCAACGCTGCCCATTCTGGTTGATGACTGTGTCAGATTGTGGCCTCGCTTTCTTATGCAGTTTGACCAGACAAGTGAAAGTGAGGCATCAGAGGGTGTGGTTTTTTTGGTGGCCCTGAATCGATTCTCATCATTTTTCCCGGGTTTGGAGTTAAATGTGTTCAAAAGGGTTTTTTCAACGTGTCTTTTCGGGCTTTATTGTTGGGGCGGGGCTGTTCGGGAAAGGGGCCCTTTAAGTTTGGCCAGCTTTTCCATTTGCTGAACCTTGTGCAGTGAAAAAAGAAAAATGAAATTCTTATCTGACTAATCTCGGAATTGGGGAGGCGGTGGGTGTGCTAAGGGCACCCAATCTATGCCCAAAACTGCACCATGACAAGTGAAAAAAATCCCAAGGCTGTCTCTGGGCAAACCCTTTGGGGTCATCACCGGCCTTTTTGGCTAAGATCAAAGTGGGGGAACAAGAACTCTTAAGTGAGTTCACGTTAGGGGCAATGGCCCCACACAGATTAAAAATTGGGCTGGGGTCATCTCGGTTCGGGAAAAAGACAGAAGAGGGCAAAAGTCCGATCAAAATTTTTTGGAAAAAAGTCATCATCGGACAACTCCCCCGAAGATTAGGGGGTTTCCCCACCCGGGAAACCCACGGAGAAAAGTTTTGAAACCCCTGTTTGCGCTTCACCTACAGAAGAGTGGCTGAGCTAGAAAAAAGGGGGGTGACCCTTTCCTGCATTTTAAATCTCGACAGCCGAACTTCAGAGTTTGTCAGTACACATTCAACCCTTTTATTACTGATAAAACCTTTTCCTTTTTTGGGCCAGTATGGCGATGGGGGAAAAAACTGGCTGGGGCCCCCCCTTGGTTCTGGCTGGGCGTCTTTTCAGGTGCTGTTGCTAAACCCCAAAGGGGGCCCGATCTACCCCCCTTTTTTTTAGCCGGGGTTGATCGGGGATCCTTTTCCCCGCGAACCAGTTTTTTTGTGGAAATGCAGGCAGTCCCCCCCGGATCAGGCTGTCGGAATGGGGTTCTGTGGGCAGACTGGACACTCATTTAAAGGGAACCGGTGGAAAAAATTTTCCATGGATGGGTGAGCCCGGCCACCTGTTGGGGCTGTAAGTCGGAAGAAAATTTTTTGCAGAGGTTTAAACCTCTGGTGCCCCATGGAAAAAGGGGGGGGAAAAATGGGGGCATGCCCAGGGTCCCCTTTTAAAAGGGGAGCAGGTGTGACAACTGCAGAAGTGGATTGTGCAGTGCCTGGGTAATAAAAAGCAGAGGGGGCCAAAATTCCCGCCCGTGGGGGGGGGTTTCCCCGGACCCACCCCTGTCAGTTCCTCCCAAAAGCCAGGGCGCGGAAGGTCTGGGTTTTGGAGACGTCACCAAGGAAATGGAGAAATGGGGAGGGCGTGTGAAAAAAATCAAAAGAAGAAAGGGAGGATGGGGGAAAAAGGGGGGTTTGGGGTTGGGACTAAAGGGGCGCGGGGCCCCAAGAACTCTGATGAAAAAAGGTGGGGGCCCCATTAAAAAAAGGTTGGGGGGGGTTTTGGTCCCCGTTATGGGGGGGGTTGCTATGAACTAAAGTTGAGGCTAGAGTTGGACCCCCTTTTGGGGTTTGCCTGCTGGAATCACCTTTGGGGAAAAGCGTTATGAGGGGCCCGGAAGAATCTAATTGTTTTGGGCCCTTTCTGGGCTGAAGAGTGGATAAAGGACAAGGCTCCTGGGGACTGGTTTTGATTTAGAACTCTTTACTTCTGTATTAGGGGTTAAAAAAGTGATGTTTTAAAATTTTGGGGATTGGGGACTCAGTAAAAAAAGGGGTTTTTTTGATTTTGTGAACTGCATCATCTGCAATTTGTTTTTGAGGGGGGTTCATCTGCGGGCCCAAAGGGGGATATTGGGGTTTTGGTGGAGTGGACCAAAGGGGAATTCAGTCTGGGCGGGGGGGGTCCACTCTTGGGGGTTTAATTTTTGGATTTAAAAATCTCCTCGAGGCTTCATTTGTGATTGTCAGGAAGGTCGTGGGTGCAGACATAACATGGGGTCGTCAAACTTGAATTTTTAGTCTAGGGGCCAAAACCCCAAAGACAGGATATATGGTTGCCCAACTGGAACCCGCATCTCCCACCAAAACAGGTTATTTTGGGGGTTTTAACGTGGGTTGGGGAGGGGGGATACCAGTGACATTTTCATTTCCCCAATGGCCAAATATGGCCTGGTTGATGGTCGAAGAACAAAGCCGCGGTAACTGGCCCCCTTTTAACTCAAGGGGGTGTTAACGTCGGACTACATTTTTCTTTAAATCTTTAAGTTTATTGTCAGGCAGCTTCTCCTTTGTTTCCCCGACCATGATGGACTGCTGCGGGAAAGGTGGCTCTTGCCCAGTGTTTAGGACGGTTTTTGGCGCCCCCCAACATCAGCTTTGGGGGAGGAAAATTTTTATACATTTCCGTTTTCTTCAAGGGCTGGTAGGATTGAGGATAAGGGGTGGGGGGTAAATTGGTGGTGGGAGGTGTAAGGGGCGGATAAAAAAAATTTTCTAAAATACTGAGGGGGGAAAGGCGGGGGAAAAGGAGGAGTGTTTGGTTGCAGTGCCTTCTCGGGGGGGCGCCAAGGAAAACTCGGGGGCATTAAATCACGGTTTCGACACCCTCCCCAAACGGGGATTCTATGGCGTAAAACCAAAAAATGCTTCTCGGTCCGGGACAAATTATTGAGGCTCGGGGGCTTTCGCTCCCAGCTCTTCGGGCAAAAAAGGGGAAAACATGTAATTCGGGGAAAAAAAAAACAGGGTAGGATTTGTATGATGTGGGTGGTGGTAAAAGGTCACCGAATACTCAAGTTTGCAGGAAGAATTAGTTTTAAAGGGGGAAGATTTCCTAAAATGTTAAACGGCGGGTGCCACAGACATACACAGGCCAGGGGGGCCCCTCATAAAGTTTGAAGGTGCTCTGGGAAATTTGAATGGGGAAAAATCCCGGTATAGAGGGGGCTCCACAGATTTCTTCTAAAGTTTTTGGGATATCTCGGGCATTGTTTTAGGGGTGTTGCCCGCTTCCCCTAACTGGTGCGTTGGGAGGATTTTTGGGCCCCTGGGTTTTTTCCCTTCTTTTTTGAAGGGGATCCCTGATCGGGGAAACTGGGGCCCCCCGCCATTTTTTTGGTTATAAACCCCTACGGGTACTGGCGGATCGTCTGGGAGAAAACTTCCCTCCTGGCCCTTGGGGGAACATTGGTGGTGGGCGTTCAGGGGGTGGAATCTTCATCTTGGGACACTATTCGGTGGAAGAGGGACCTGCCCTTTGATGGTGGTCTCGACCAGGCAAAAACTTTGACAGGGTAAATTTGGGGGTTTTATGTTTGGGTTTTAAGCCAGTTGGGGTTTGCGGGTTTTGTGGATGGCTCGTGTATTTAAAGGTGTGGGGAGCATATTTTTTAGTCGCGCCACCTAGGAGGGTCTTCAGGTTCCCCGGGGGTAGACGGGGGTGTCCTCTCACCTCTTTTTACACCCTTTTACTGGAGCCCCTGGTACCCGTATTGTGCTGAAAAATCGGACCCCTGGTACCTGGTGGGAGGGGCTCGGCGTCAAAATTGGCAGTATGCAGATGACACCACCTGCTGCTAGGACGACCCCTGATTGATCTAAATTTTCCCCAAGATTGGTCGGTGGGGGGCTCTTTTAAAATGGAAAGTCCTCGGTCAAGTTCTTTGGCGGTGGAAGGACGAACGGGGTACCAGGGGGCCTCCTTTGCAAAACTGGGGTCTGGGAAAAATTTGCCCATCAATAGTGCCTGGAGAACTGGACCAGGCGCCGGCAGTTAAAAGGGTTTAATCTCTGGAAAGGCGGTGCCTGTCTCTGAAAAGGAAAGGTCTTGTTCTGAAGGTGGCGTTTTCCCGTCTCTTCTTTTTGGTACTCTACCCGATGCCGCCCCAGCATGGAAGGCCTCTCATCGTCTTTGTTCTTTTTATGGGGAAGCAGTTGTGGCGGGGGCCCGCATGCGTGGGATTAAGCGGGGGGGGGCGTGCCACAGGGGCTGGACTGTATTTTTTTTTTCCTTTCTGTCGCGGTTTCGGCTCATGCTCCCCCGGGTTTTTTTCCTGGCTTTTTTTTTTGTACCGGGCCCAGGCATACTGGACTGGAAAATTTTTTGGGTCGAGCAGAAACCATGGCACTTTAACCCGGGCGAGATGGCGGGGGGGCCCAACCCCGAGGCATAAACACGGAGCTAAAAACCACAGGTTGCTGTCCCATGGGGGCAAACGGTGACACCGGTAGTGTTGGGACCCCCATCAAAGATTTGGAGGATTCAGCCACGGGGCTTGGAAATGGGCTCAAAGACCTAAATTGGTTTTGCCCCCCAAAGGGGCTGCCAGTGAAAGAGGTGATGTTCGGCAGGGGTTTCCAACACCCCGGTGCCTAGAGGGGGCTGTGCGGGGGAGAAAACCATCAGGCATGTTATGTGGGACTCCCTTTTGCTGGGGGTTGGGGAAAAACAAAAACCTGGATTGACCCCAAATTAGGGGTTTAAACGGGCGTGGATGAGGGTAAAGGGGGGTGGGGGGGGGGAAGGACCTTTTTATAACCTGGCTTAATGGTCTGGTTAAAAGGGGTTTTTGGGAAAAACAAGGCAGGAACTGGTGGTGAAAAAACAAAAAACAACTTGCAGGGGGTGTTGAAGAGGATAGAAATGGAGAAAAAGGGGAGGGGGGAAGGGACATCAGGAAGGGAAGCATGCTGCCCTGGAAAGAGGGAAAAAGGGGGTTAGGGTGGAGAGGGGGGGACTCCTTGAGGTTTGACGATATTTTGTTTCTTCAGGGCGTTGCCCCTTGAAAAATTTCCTTGGGTCTTAGAATCTTTAATTAAAAATTTTTTTTGAATGTTTCTTTTGGGTTATTTGTGAAAATGGAAATTGAAAATGTGTGTAAATTTAGTTTGGAAAATTTTCATAAAAAAAAAAAAAAAAAAAAAAAAAAATCTGTTCTTATCGTTTAATATCTGAATTCCTTTTAATGGGGAAAACTTTTTAACAGTTTTTTACCATTGGGAGATGAAAAAGGGCTTGCTTTTCATCTCGCATGACCCGGTATTGCGGGGAAACGTGCACCCTTAAAAAACTTTTTTAAAAAAAAATCCTGTATTCTTCTTCCATTCCTCCTCTAATGAAAAAATCAAGTCTAAATTGGACCATATTCCCAAATTTGACAAAAAAAGACCATGTTGGAATGCCCTTTTTATCTATGAAAATGGGTGTGGTGTGGCAAACCTTTTTTTAAACATGTAAGGGGGTTGGGCTTGGGATCGGGAACCCACGTCCCCCGGGCTCACCATAGAATTGGGGGGGGAGGTCTAGGTTACTTTCTGTCTTGGGGGGAGGACAACATTTTGGTTTCTCTTCAAAACGAAAAAGTCTTTGCCTTTACAAAAGACTTCCGGGGAAAGGGAACAAATAGGTTAAACTTTTTTTTGTCAGGCTCTGCCATTGGGCCCCAAAACCTCGTCTTAAAAAAAAAAAAAAAAAAACATGCTTGGGTTAGTACTCACCCACTGCTGTGGATAAGCCCTCTAAAATAAAACTGTTCCCTTTCGCCTTTTTATCTGCACTGTGATCCTAATGGGGGATAAGCGGTATTGAAAGGATGGATGGATGTTTAAAAAAAAAAACTTTGATAGTTTTAAAAAAAGAAAAATGGCAGAAAAAATCCTTCCCACACCAGTCTGGTGGCCGATCTCGTCAGATCTCGAGCTAAACAGAGTGGGCCTGGTTAGTACTTGGAGGGGGAGACTGCCTGGGAATACCAGGTGCTGTAAGCTCATTAACTTATTCCCCCAAAAACGCGTCGCTTGCACTTTATCATTTGAGAAAAAAAAAAAAAATAGATTTTTTAACAAATGTATTTAGAAAAAAAAAAAAAAAAATTTTTAAATTTAAAAAAGCAAAGTGTAGCAAATTCCCCCTTCGGCCACCCAGTTTTTGGCGATCTCGTCAGATCTCAAAGCTAAACAATTTTATACTTGGTTGGAAGCCTGGGAATCCGGTCTTAAGCCTTTCTTATTCCTCCAAAAGCGTACGTTACTTTTATCTTTGAGAAAAAAAAAAAAAAAAACGAGATACTTTCATCTTAAATGTATTTAAATGACAAAAAAAAACTTTTGATAGATTTAAAAAAGCAAAGCGTGGCAGCAAATTTTCCCCGGCCACCCCAGTCTGGTCCCCGATCTTTCAGATCTGGAAGCTAAGCAGAGTGGGGCCTGGTTATCTTGGATGGGAGACCCGGGGAATAGGGTTCTGTTTGTTCTTATTCCTAAAAAGCAGTCGCGTTGCACTTTTATTTTGAAAAAAAAAAAAGAATCAATATTAATTTATTTTAAAAAAAAAAAAACTTTTGATAGTTTTAAAAAAAAAGCAAGAGTGGCAGGAAATATTTGCCCACCAGTCGGGTGAGGCCATTCTCAGATCTCGGAAGCTAACAGATGGGCCTGGTTAGTCTTGTTGGCCTGGGAATCCCGGGTTAAGCTCTTTTTTCCCCCAAAAGCAATCGACGTTGCATTTTTTATCATTTGAAAAAAAAAAAAACCAGATACTTTCAATTTAATGTATTATGAATTGAAAAAAAAAACATATTGATAGTTTTAAAAAAAAGAAAAAGCGTGGCGGGAATTTTTCCTGGCCACCCAGTCTGGTGCCCCTGATCCCCAGATCCGGGCTAAGCAGAATCGGGCCTGGTTGTCGGATGGAAGACTCCCGGGGAAATACTAAAGCCCCAAAGGTCATTAATTATTCCCCCAAAAGCAGTCGACGTTGCACATCATTTGAGAAAAAATTAAAAAACGAGATACTTTCATCATTAATGTATTATGAAATAAAAAAAAACATATTGATAGATTAAAAAAGCAAGATGTGGAAAAATATTGCCTCGGCCACCCATCTGGTGAACCCCGATCTCGTCAGATCTAAAGCTAAGCAAGTCGGGCCTGGTTAGTTTTTTGGAAAATGCCGGGAATCCCCGGTGCTGAAAGGGTCTTCTTATTCCCCCAAAAATCGCGTTCCCCATCATTTGAGAAAAAAAAAAAAAACGGATACTTTCAATATTAATGTATTTGAAATGAAAAAAAAACATATTGATAGATTTAAAAAGAAAAGCGTGGCAGCATATACCTCCCCAAAACCAGTCTGGTGCCCCCGCTCATCGATCTGGGAATGAGCAGAGTGGGCCTGGTTGTATTGGAGGGGTGCCCCCTGGGAATACCAGGTGCTGAAGCTTTTAAACTTTTTCCCAAAAAACGCGGTTATTGCACTTTATCATTTGAGAAAAAAATAAAGAATTTTCAACATTAATGTATTATAAAGCAAAAACATAGATAGTTTTAAAAAAAAAGAAAAAGTGTGGCGGAAATATTGCCTCGCCACCAGTCTGGTACCTGCCCGTCAGATCCGGGAAAGCTAAGAATGGGGCCTGGTTCTACTTGGATGGGCTGCCGGAATACCAGGTGCTGAAGGTCTTCTATTCCCCCAAAAACGTGGGCGTTGCACTTTTATCATTTGAAAAAAATTAAAAACAAGATACTTTCATCATTAATGTATTAAAAAGAAAAAAACATATTGATAGTTTAAAAAAAAAGCAAATTGTGGCAGCAAATACCCTCTGACCACCAATCTGGTGGCCGATCTCGTCAGATCTGGAAGCTAAGCGGGTGGGGCGATTAGTCGGAGGGGGAGACTGCCGGGGAATAAGGTCAGTAAACTTTTTCATTCCCCCAAAAAACCCGTGATTTTTGCACATCATTTGAAATGAAAAAAACGAGTACTTACAACATTAATGTATTATAATTAAAAAAAAAATATTGATGTTTAAAACAAACGAAACGAGATACTTTCAATATTAATGTTTTTAAAAAAAAAAACATATTGATAATTTAAAAAAAAAAAGAGTGGCGGAAATATTCCCCTTGGACCCATCTGGGGGCCCCCATCTTCAGATCTCGGAAGTTAAGCGGGTGGGCCTGGTTGTCTTGGAGGGGAGACCACCTGGGAATACCGGGTCCCAGCTCTTTCTTATTCTCCAAAAATGCGTGCGTTCCCCTTTTATAATTTGAAAAAAAAAAAAACGAGATACTTTCCAACATTAATGTATTATAAAAGAAAAAAAAACATATTGATAGATTTTAAAAAACAAATTGTGGCCAAATTTTTCTGCCACCCATCGGTCCCCCGATCTCTCAGACCCAAAATAAACATAGGGGGGCCTGGTTAGTATTTGGGAGGGGGAGCCCCTGGGAATACCGGTGCTGTAACTTTTTTCATTCCCCCAAAAGCGTCGGCGTTATTTTTTATCATTTAAAAAAAATTTAACGAATCTTTTAAATGTATTATGAAAAAAAAACATATTGATATATTTAAAAAAGCAAAGTGTGGCAGCAAATATTGCCTCCCACCCATCGGGGTGACCCCCGACCCCGTCAGTTTCCAGGCTCTAAACAAGTGGGGCCTGGTTGTACTTGGGGGGGGAACCGCCTGGGAATACCAGGTGCTGTAAGCTCTTCTGATTCTTCCAAAACGTGTCGACGTTCCCTTTTATCATTTGAGAAAAAAATGAGATACTTTCAACATTAAGGAGGTTTTAATTTTTCCACAAGTTAATATGGTTTTTTGGGGTCTTAATGTAATTTTTGTACTATTTTTTTGTTAAAAAATACCAAAAGAATGTTTAAACACCCCCTTTACCTTAAAAACACCCCCCCACACTGAGCTTTTTTTGAGTGGGCTTTCCCTTTTAAATGCAAATGACCCGCTCCCCTCCCTCCCCCCCCCCCCCCTCCCCCCCCCCCGGGGGCGTGCCTAGTTGCTGCAACACTAGCCACGGCTCTCAATGAATAAGTCTGAATATTATCGATTTGAACCAGGGTCGACCCAAAAAAAAAGGAGGATCGAACAAGTTAAAACGGGGGCTAAACATGCTTTCAATTGATTAATTTTGTCATTTCCATTTTTTCTTTGAAATTGTTGGATGGTCTGTCTTGTATGTACAAAATGTGTTTATGTAAATCAGGACGCCATAAAGATATAAATCACATAAAAATTCCATTTTGGACTAAAGTGTTATCTGTTACTTTTTTACCTCATTAATTATTTTTAACCTTGTTTATTTTTAAATTTTTTGCATCTGATGACTTATGACTTGTTTCAATATGCAAATAAATTTTTACCTAAAATTTGTCATTTTTTTGACTTTGTTTATACAGGTGTTTTTGGAAATTGAGAAAATACGGCCTGAGCATGTATGCTGCAGGGGTACAAGGTGTTGGTTCTTTTTGAATACCTGTAAATATGCAGTCATCATCTGCTTTGTATTCCATGTCACTTTCAATATTAAAGGTTACAAGACTACTGCAGCTTCAAAAACCCACCTACATGCATGGTTGATCATCGGGCCCTTTGCCTGTGTTTGCTAGGAAAAATTCAATAAATTACCTTTCCCCCCTTATTTTTTGCTCTCTTTTACAAATGTTGACATGTTTATCAAACACTAAAGGCTCACAAAACTGTTTCTATCCCTTTTATTTTCAGAAAAAGCCAAAAGTTTTTTAAACATTTTAAATGTTGGCTGGTACATATGAAAATATATAAAAAAAACATTGATTCCCAAATTCATTTTGTCCCATCTGTAACCATACTGAAAACAAATGTATTTTAAAAATTTTTCACCTTTTTTCCTTACACAATTAAACTTTGTTAGGCGTTACTATTTGGCGTCAAGCGTCGGGGTGTTGGGGCATCGGGGCCCGGATCCGGGTGGTCCTGCAATCCTGTCCTGTCGAAAGTGTTCCCTGATCTCGGGGAAGGAAAGGGGGTTCAGCCTCCCTCGATTGAACCTCGACCTGCGGCTTCTTCCCCCCCTTTCAGGTTTCTCAAACTGGGCAAAAGAGACTCGGGTTTGGGATCTTCAGCACCTCTTCACATATGGGGCGGGCCCTAAAAAACCCTTTGGGGAAATGAGGCCCAGAGGTTATCCCATACTCTGTAATAAAAAAAAGTAAACTGTTAAATTGTTTTATTTATTGTTTATATTTTTATTATTTTATTTTGATAATTATATTATTCAATTTATTATGAAAACCTTTTAAGCGCAGTTGATGTATATCTTTTTAAGCCTCATACTTTTTTGTTTGTTTGACTTGGTGGTTTTTTAAATAAGCCTGTATCCAAAGGGTTTGGGTTGCTTTACGGCTTTGTGCCCCCCCCTTCTTATATTTTGGGGAAGTTCCGTTAAATACGCTCTTTAAACTTCTTGGGGGGGCCCTGGGAGTCTTTGGGGAAAATAATCTTATAAAATTGTATAATACATAATAGGTATCTTTTTCTTTAAAAAAATATCGTCCGTTACCTGCAAACATTCCCAAAAGAAAAAGACGAGGTCTGGTAGTGGGCTCGTTTCCCCCATTTTTCCCAGAACCCTCTTTGTTAAAAACACCCTCTAATCTCTTGCCCCTGTAAAAAAAAAAAAAAAAAAGGAAAAAAACATAACTAGTGTTTATTTTTTTAATATATATATATATATATATATATACAAACCTTACTTTTACAATTTGGGTGAAAGGCTTTTATTTTACTCACCGAACCAGCTGGATCAATAGTGTTGTTGTCAGGTCCATCACCGTGTAACCCCCAAACTTGCAAATTTTAAAAAATAAAAAATTTTTTTTTCTTCATATGTTTTCCCACATGTCATTATGATATTTTTTTTTCTTAGTACCCCTTTTGTAGATACAAAAATTAAAAAATGAACACTATATAACTTCACTTAGAAAATTCAGATGATAATATTCCATTTCAATTGATTGAAAAAATTTAAATTTTCTTACATGATACAAATACTTCTAACTGCTACACCTATTTACCAACAGCACCTCCCCCCGAAGATGTTTAACAGAAAATTGTTTTGGGATAAAAAAAATTTTCATATATCTGACAGCTAGCCCTATTTTATCGTGGAAAAGTAAATACAGCCCCAAAACATCCCCCACAAACTACTGTGCCGTAGGCATCTTTGTTTTTTGGGGGAGGCACCTTATACCCATGGGGCGAAAATTAGCAAAACTCCCAAAATTCGGGTTCCATAACTTTTTATTACTCAGGCAAATCCGAGGATGGCGTTTGGTACTCACCCCCTATGAGGTCTTTGTTGTGCTGCGGGCTCGCGGCGCGGCGAGGGGTGAAAGTATTTTTTCCCGCTGCGAAAAGCTCTGGGGGGGGCGTGTTGCACTGACATTTTTAAAACTTGCTGCTGTAGGCGATCAACATCAGTGGGCTCAAATGGGGGGAGAACCGGGGCCCCGGTTGGATTATTTTCATGCAGGTACCTGCGTACCAGTTATATACCCTTGAAAACATCCACGGCGTACTGTGTTTTTTTGGGTTTACGATGGATGGTTCCCCCAACCACTACATTAGCCCTCACACACACAAACACAACATGTAACGTTGCTAACCTCACAAAACCAAAAAAAAGCAAATAGGCTCCCAAATTAAAAAAAAAAAATACTTACATTTCCTTCGTCAGTCCTGTGGGATGATGCCCGATCCCCCCTTTCAAATTTAAAACCCAGCAGGGCCCGTGTTACATTGGCTCAGGTCGGGCAGTCCAATTCAAAAATGGGTTTAAACCCCCCTAACAGAATTTTAACTCTGGAAAATTGCCAAAATTTTGGGTCCCGGGGTTTAAAAAATCAGGGTTTTTTCCCGATCTTTTAAATTTCACAAGCAGCTGCTGGAAAAAATACACTCCTGGGGTTATTTTCCCTTTTTCAGGGGCGTAACTGTGGTGCTTTATTGTAAGTAAAAAATTTAAAACCCAAAAACGCGAAATTTGGTTAGATGTTGGGTTTTTATCGGGGGGCCATTTGATTAGATGTTGGGATCGATCAGGTCAAAAAAATCAGGGTTTTTTTCCATTTTTCTTTTGCGCTAAATAAGCACTTGCTGTAAAAAACCCAATATCCTTTGATTATTTCCCCCTTTTTCAGGGGGTAACATTTGTGTGGGTTTTTCAAAAGTAAAAAGTATTAAACCCAAAACATGAAATTTGGTGGGATGATTGTTTTATGGGGACCATTTGATTAATTTTGGGATCGTCGGTCAAAAGTCAGGTTGTTTGCCCCTGATCTTGTCGTAAGTGCTAGATGACCAGCTTGCTGTGAAAACACCAAATATCCTGAATTATTTCCCCTTATTCGGGGCAGTTTTGGTGTTTTTGCGTGTAAAAAAATATTACCCAAAAGAAAAGGTTGGGGAGTTAGTTATTTTCCGGGGACCTTTTATTAGATTTTTGGGATCGTGGGGGCAAAATCAGGTTGTTTTTCCCTTGTCTTGTTAAAAGCTAGCTAAGCAGCTTGCTGTGAAAACACGACAATTCAATTATTTTCCCACAGGGGCAAAAATGTGTTTCGTGTTATTATAAGTAAAAGTATTTCACCAAAACGCAGAAATTTGGTGGTTTTATTATCCGGGGGCCATTTTTATTAATTTTGGGATGTCGGGGGCAAAATGGGTTTTTTTGCCCTTGATCTTTCGTAAATGCTTAAACAGCTTTCTGTGAAAACCCCAATATCCTTTTGGGTTATTTCTCCCTTATTGGGCAAACAGTTTGTGCGTGTTATTGTAAGTAAAAGTATTTAAAACCCAAAAGCATGAAATTTGGTGGGATGATTGGT
Organism: Liparis tanakae; assembly: GCA_036178185.1. Lineage (NCBI taxonomy): Eukaryota > Metazoa > Chordata > Actinopteri > Perciformes > Liparidae > Liparis > Liparis tanakae. The sequence goes on from JAYMGU010000109.1 coordinate 21,319, forward strand.
TATTATCGGGGACCATTTTATTAGATTTTGGGGTCGTGGGAAAAATAGGTTGTTTTCCTTGATCTTTCGTAAATCTACAACCTTCTGTAAAAAACCCCAAAAAATTTTCCGTTATTTCTCCCCTTTTTAGGGGGTTTTTTTGTTCGTTTATTGCGTAAAGTAAAAATTTAAAACCTGCAAAAAATTTTGGGGGGATGATTGTTATTATCCGGATACCATTTGATTAGATTTTGGGGCGTCGGGTCAAAAAATCAGGTTGTTTTTCCCCCGTCTTGTCGTTAATGCTAAATAAGCCTTGCTGTGAAAAAAACCACAATATCCTTTTGGATTATTTCTCCCCCTTATTCGGGGCTAACATGTGTGTGTCGTGCTATTGGGGTAATAAAAAAATATTAAAAAAAACCAGAAATTTGGTGGGATAATTGTTATTATCCCGGGCCATTTGATTAATTTTAGGATGTCGGGTCAAAGTGGGGTTTTTGCCCGATTTTTTAAAACTAGAATAAAATTGCTGTAAACCCAAAATTTCCCCTTTAATTATTTTTCCCTTATTCAGGGTAACGTTGTTGGTTTTTTGGGGAAATAAAAAAAAAATTTAAACCAAATGGGGAAAATTTTGGGGGGATAATTGGTTATTATCGGGGACCATTGATTAGATTTTGGGATCGTGGGTCCCAAAAATCAAAATTTTTTTCCTTTATCTTGCGGAAAATAAATAAGCACGCTGTGAAAACACCCCAAAATCTGGTTATTTCTCCCCTTTTTCAAAGGGTAACATGTGTGTGTGCGTGTTTTCGTAAAAAAAGTATTAAACCAAAACGCATGAAATTTTGGGTTTATTTTAAATATCCGGGGGGGAAAATTTGATTTTTGGGGTCGGGCGGGTAAAAATCAGGTTGTTTCCCCTTGATCTTTCTAAATGCTAAATAAGCAGCTTGCTGTGAAAAAAACCACAATATCCCGGATTATTTCTCCCCCATTCAGGGGTAACATTTTTTTGCGTTTACGCGTAAAAAATTAAACCCAAAAAAAATTTGGTTAGATGATTGGTTATTTTCAGGGGGGCCATTTGATTAGATTTTTTGGGGTCGTCGGGTCAAAATCGGTTGTTTTCCCGGTATTCCTTTAAAAAAAAATATTTGGTTATTTCCATTCAGGGGCGTAAATGTTTTGCGTGTTTTGGGGTAAAAAAAAAAATTAACCTGCTGAAATTTGGTGGGATGATTGGTTAATCGGGATTTGATTACATTTTGGATCGATGGGGCAAAAGTCAGGTTGTTTGCCCTTGTCTTGCGTAAATGCTAATAAACTTGCTGTGAAAACACCACAATATCACTCCTTTTTCTCCCCCTTTTTCAGGGGGGTAACATGTTTGTGGGGTTATTGCGTAAGTAAAAAAGTAAACAAATCATGAAATTTGGTGGGATAATTGGTTATTATCCGGGGGAAATTTTTTGATTTTGGGGTTCGGGGCAAAGTCAGGTTTTCCCATTGTCTTTTTTAAAGAAATAAACAGCTTGCTGGAAAAAACTCAATATCCTGGGGTTATTTCCCCTTATTCAGGGGGGTAACATGGTGTGGTTCTATGCTAAGTAAAAAATTAAACCCAAAACCCCAGAAAATTTTGGGGGGATGATTGTTATTATCCGGGGCCATTTTTGATTTTGGGATCGTCGGGTCAAAAAAAGGTTGTTTTTCCCGTCTTGTCGTAAAACTATAAGCAACGCAAAACCCACAATATCCTGGTTATTTCTCCCCTTTTTCGGGGGGTAACATGTTTTTGCGTGTTATTCGTAATAAAAAATATTAAACCTCGCAGAAATTTGGTGGGATGATTGGTTTTATCCGGGGGCCCTTTTTTTTGATTTTTGGGGTCGTCGGGGGCAAAGTCAGGTTGTTTTCCCCCTTTATCTTGTCGTAAAGCTAAACGCTTTTGAAAACACCACAATATCACTCCATTATTTCTCCCCATTCGGGGGGGAAAATTTTGATTACGTAATAAAAATATTAAACCAAAACGCATGAAATTTGGTGGGATGACTGGTTATTATCCGGGGACCATTTTATTAGATTTTGGGGTCGTCGGGGGCAAAAGTCAGGTTTTTTTCCCAATCTTGCGTAAATGCTAAATAACGCTTGCTTTAAAACACCCAAAAATCCTGTGATTATTTCTCCCTTATTCGGGGGCAACAATTTTTTTGGGGTTATTGGAAATTTAAAAATATTAAAAATCGCATAAATTTTGGGGGGATGATTGGTTATTACGGGGACCATTTGATTAGATTTTAGGATCGTCGGTAAAAATCATTTTTTCCCTTTATCTTTGTAAAAGCTAAATAAGCAGCTTCTGTGAAAACACCACAATATCCTTTCCGGGTTATTTCTCCTTATTCGGGGGTAACATGTGTGTTCGTGTTATTCGTAATAAAAAATATTTAAAACCCAAAAGCATAAATTTGGTGGGGTAATTGGTTATTTTCCGGGACCCTTTGATTACATTTAGGATCATGGGGCAAAAAATCGGTTGTTTGCCTGATCTTGTTAAATGCTAGATAATCAGCTTGCTGTGAAAAACCCAATATCCTCCAATTATTTTTCCCCCTTTTCGGGGCTAACATTTTTTGGGTTTTTTTAGCGTAAGTAAAAATTAAACCAAATCCCTGAAATTTGGTGGGATAATTTTTTTATCCGGGGGCATTTTATTAGATTTTGGGGTGTGGTAAAGTAGGGTTTTTTCCTTTATCTTTCAAATCTAAAAAAAACTTTTAAAAACCAATATCACTCGGATTATTTCTCCCCTTATTCAGGGCGTAACATTGTGTTGGGGTTATTCGTAAAATAAAAAAAAATTAAAAACCCAAAACCCAAAATTTTGGGGGGTTGATTGTTATTATCGGGAATTTGATTAGATTTTGGGGTCGTCGGGTCAAAAAATCAGGTTGTTTTCCCATTGATCTTGTTAAATCAAAATAAGCACTTCTTGAAAAAAACCACAATATCCTCGCGATTATTTTTCCCCTTTTTCAGGGGGGGTAACATTTTTGTGCGTGTTATTCGTAAGTAAAAGTATTAAAAACCAAAACCTAAATTTGGTTAGATGATTGGGTTTTTATCGGGGACCATTTGATTAATTTTGGGATGTCGGGGCCAAAATCAGGTTGTTTTCCCGATCTTTGTAAATGCTAAATAACGGCTGGAAAAAAACCCTATCCTCGTTATTTTTCCCCCTTATTCGGGGCGTAACGTTTTTGCGTGTTATTAAGGGAAAATAAAAGTATTAAACCCAAAAGCATGAAATTTGGTGGGATGATTGGTTATTATCCGGGGGCCATTATTACATTTTGGATCGTCGGGTCAAAAGTCAGGTTGTTTTCCCTTGATCTTGTTAAATCTAATAAGCAGCTTGCTGTGAAAAAAAACAATATCCCCAATTATTTCTCCCTTATTCAGGGGCGTAACATTTTGTGTGCGTGTTATTGCGTAAGTAAAAAATTTTTAAAACCCAAAAGGGGAGAAATTTGGTGGGATAATTGGGTTTTTATCGGGGACCATTTTTTTTAGATTTTTGGGGTCGTCGGGGCAAAAGTCAGGTTGTTTGCCCTTGATCTTGTGAAATGCAGCTAAGCGCTTGCTGTGCACCACAATATCACTGCGATTATTTCTCCCCCTTTTTCGGGGGGGTAACATGTGTTTGTGCGTGTTATTCGTAAAAAAAAGTATTAAAAAAAATCCTGAAAATTTTGGGGGGATGATTGGGTTTTTATCCGGGGACCATTTTTTTAAATTTTTTGGGGTCGTGGGTCAAAAATAGGGTTTTTTGCCCTTTATCTTGTAAAAAAACTAGCAACAGCTTGCTTCCCACAATATCCCCAAAAATTTTTCTCCTTATTCAGGGGTAACATGTGTGGTGTTTTTCCTAATAAAAAGTATTTAAAAAAATCAGAAATTTGGTGGGATATTTATTATGGGGACCCGTTAGATTTTGGGATCGTGGGTCAAAAAATCAGGTTGTTTCCATTGATCTTTTGGGAAATGCTAAATAAGCAGCTTTCTTTTAAAACACCCAAAAATCCTGGATTATTTCTCCCCCTTTTTCAGGGCGTAACATGTGTGTGTCGTGTTTTCGTAATAAAAAGTATTAAAACCTGGGAGAAATTTGGTGGGATGATTGGGTTTTATCGGGGGGCCATTTGATTAGATTTTGGGATGTCGGGTCAAAAATCAGGTTGTTTTCCCATTGATCTTGTGAAATGCTAAATAAGCAGCTTGCTGTAAAAAACCACAATATCACCGCGTTTTTCCCCCTTTTTCAGGGGCGTAACATTGGGTTTTTCGTGTTTTTGCGTAAGTAAAAAAAAATTTTAAACCAAAAGTAAATTTGGGGGATAATTGGGGTTTTTATCCGGGGACCATTTGATTACATTTTTGGATATGGGTAAAAAATCAGGTTGTTTGCCCTTGATCTTGTCGTAAAAAGCAAAATGGGTTCTTGAAAACACCACAATATCCTTTTTGCAATTATTTTTTCCCCCTTTTTCGGGGGGTAACATGTGTTTTGTTAAAAGGGTAAGTAAAAAAAAATTAAACCAAAAGCATGAAATTTTGGGGGGATAATTGTTATTTTCCGGGGGCCAGATTAGATTTTTTGGGGTGTGGGGGAAAAAATCGGTTGTTTCCCCTTGATCTTGTGGAAAAACAAATCAGCTTTGTGAAAAACCAAAAAAACCTCGTTATTTCTCCCTTTTTCAGGCGTAAATTGTGTTGGTGTTATTGCGTAAGTAAAAAGTATTTAAAACCTCGCATGAAATTTGGTGGGTTGATTGGGTTTTTATCCGGGGGCCATTTTTTAGATTTTGGGATCGTCGGGTCAAAAGTCAGGGTTTTTTTCCCTTTATTTTTTTGCTAAAAAAGCAGCTTTGGCACCACTATCCTCGCATTTTTCCCTTATTCAGGGGGGGTAACATGTGTTTGCGTGTTATTCGTAATAAAAAGTATTAACCTGAGAATTTTGGGTTTGATATTGGTTATTAAGGGACCATTTTATTAGATTTTGGGGTGTGGGGGCAAAAAATCAGGTTGTTTTCCCCTTGATCTTGTTAAATCAAATAAGCGCTTGCTTGAAAACACCAAAAAAACACTATGATTATTTCTCCCCCTTTTTCGGGCGTAACGTTTGGGGTTTTTTGCGTGTAAAAATATTAAACCAAAAGCTAGAAAGGTGGGGTGATTGGGTTTTTATCCGGGGACCCTTTGATTAATTTTTGGATCGATGGTTTAAAAAATCGGTTGTTTTTCCCTTGATCTTTCTAAATGCTAGATAACAGCGTGAAAACACCACAATATCACTTTTAATTATTTCTCCTTTTTCAGGGGGGGTAACATTTTTTGCGTGTTATTAAAGTAAAAAAGATTAAAACCTGGCAAAATTTGGTGGGATAATTGGTTATTATCCGGGGCCTTTTATTGATTTTGGGGTCTCGGGTCAAAAGTCGGTTTTCCCCTGATCTTTTCGTTAATGCTAAATAAGCAGCTTGCTGTGAAAACACTACAATATCCTAGATTATTTCTCCCCTTTTTCAGGGGTAACATTTGTTGCGTCTTTGCTAAGTAAAAAAAATATTAAACCTCGCCGAAATTTGGTGGGATGATTGGTTTTTATCCGGGGGCCATTTTTTTAGATTTTTTGGGGTCGTGGGGCAAAAAGTCAGGGTTGTTTTTGCCCTTGTCTTTTCGAAATTAGCTAACAGCTTCTGAAAAACACCACAATATCTCCGGGTTTTTCTCCCCTTTTTCAGGGGGTAACATGTGTTTGTGCGTGTTATTCGTAAATAAAAAAAATTTAAAAAATGGAAATTTTGGGGTGATTGTTATTTTCGGGCCTTTTAAGTTTTGGGGTGTCGGGGGCAAAAATGGGGTTGTTTTTCCCTTATCTTGTCTAAATCTAGCTAAACACCTTTAAAAACACCCAAAAATCCTCGCGATTATTTCTCCCCCTTTTTCGGGCGTAACATGTGTGCGTGTTATTCGTAAGTAAAAAGTTTAAAAATGCTAAATTTTGGGGGGATGACTGGGTTTTTATCCGGGGGCCATTTGATTAGATTTTGGATCGTCGGGGGCAAAAGTCAGGGTTTTTTTCCCAGTCTTGTGTAAATCTAAATAAGGGGTTGCTGTGAAAACACCCTTCCCCGTATTTTTCCCCTTATTAGGGCGTAACGTTTTTAAAATTTTTTGGGGAATAAAAAAATATTAAACCTCGCGAAATTTTGGTGGGATGTTGGGTTTTACGGGGACCATTTTATTAATTTTTGGGGGTGTGGTCAAAATAGGTTTTTTCCCTTTATCTTTCGTAAATGCTAAATAAGCAGGGTGTGAAAACACCACAATATCACTCGCGATTATTTCCCCTTATTCAGGCTAACATGTTTTGGTGTTTTCTAATAAAAAAAATTAAACCAAAACGCGGGTGGGGTAATTGGTTATTATCCGGGGGCCCTTTGATTAAATTTTGGATCTCGGGTAAAATCAGGTTGTTTTTTCCCGTCTTTGTAAAACTAATAATCAGCTTGCTGTGAAAACACCCAATATCACTTTAATTTTTTCCCTTATTCGGGGCGTAACATTTTTGTTATTGGGGTAATAAAAAATATTAAAACCAAATCTGAAATTTTGGGTTGATTTTTTTATCCGGGGACCATTTTATTAGATTTTTGGGGTTGATCGGGTCCCAAAATCAGGTTGTTTGCCCGTCTTTTTAAAACTTGCTAAAATTTTCTGCACCACAATATCCTCGTTATTTCTCCCTTTTTCAGGGGAACATGTGTGTTGCTTAAACCCCTAAATAAAATAAACCATGCTTTAAAATTTGGATTGATGATTGGTTATTATCGGGGGCCATTTGATTAGATTTTGGGGTCGTGGGTAAAAATCAGGTTTTTGCCCGATCTTGTTAAATCTGCGCATTTTGCTGTAAAAAAAAACCCTTACTCCGGGTTATTTCTCCTTTATTCAGGGGGAACATTTTTTTGCTATTATTGGGGTAAAATAAAAATAAAAACCTCCCTGGAATTTGGTGGGATGATTGATTATCCCGGGGGAATTTTTATTAGATTTTGGGATTGATGGCTCAGGTCGGTTGTTTCCCTTTATCTTTTCATCACTGAATAAAAAAAAGGTTTTTTGGTGTAAAATTCCCCCTTGTCACTGCCTTTGATCCCAACCCGGTCTATAAGTGAGGGGATTTCAAACGGCAGGGATTTTTTATTGCTTTTGTTAGCGCCTGGATAGTCAGGGTGATTTTTTTTTCCTCTTTTTAGTTAAGCAGCTTTCGTAAAAAACCACAATAATGCGAGCCTAAAAAAAAGTTTTTATAAAAAAAAGGGGAATTCTCAGTAGGGGGGAAACAGGCTGGGCTCATCAAAAAATCACAGTCGAAAAAAAGGTCTTTTGGGGACCGTTTGATTCGGAGGACTTGGATAATCTCACTAATTTTTCCCCAAACTTTATATACTTCCCCAAAATTTTTTTTTTTTTTTCAAAGCAGGCTCGCCTATAGCGACCTGCAAATAAAATTTAACTCTTTGGGGTTCCCTCCATGGAAATCTTTAGTAAAAAAACTTTTTGTTTTTTTAAAAAAACAAAGTTTGCCTGCCAAAAATCAAAAAACCCCGGGGCCCCCCTCCCATATCTCCGGTGAGCCTCGGGTGACGTGTTCCCCGATCCCCATTACATGTTTAAAAATTTCCTAAACCACCCCTTTTCATTGATGAAAGGGCATTAACATGGTCCCCTTTGTTGTCAAATTATATCTCCAATTTTATGACATTCCTTTTATTAGAGGAGGAATCAGGAAGAAGAATACAGGGAATTTTTTTTTTAAAAAATGTGTTTGGGAAGGGGGCACTGTTCCCCCATCAAACCAATGCGTAGTGAATGAAGGCTCCTTTTTTTATCTTAATGTAAAAAACTGTTTAAAAAAAGATTTGTCATATAGGGATATATCAGATATTAAACTGATAAGAACAATACTACCTTTATCTTAGCCAAAAAGGCGAAGCCCCTTTGCTTTTAAATCTATCAATATGTTTTTTTTTTTCATAATACATTAAAATTGGTTCTCATTATTCAAATTATAAAAATCAACGTCCTTTTCGTTTTGGAGGGGAAAAAGTTAAAAAACCAGCACCGGGATTGGAATCTCCCCCTCAAAAAATATAACCAGGCCCCACTCTGTTCTTCCCAGATCCGTCACCATACTGAAATTTTCCCTGCCCAAAATTTCCCCCCACATTGCTTTTAAATCAATCAACATGTTGTTGTTTTTTTATAATACATTAAAGTTGAAAGTTTCTCATTCATCCTCAAATTATAAAACCGCGTCGCTCTTTTGGAGAATATAAAGGCTTACAGCACCTGGTATTCCCAGGCAGTCTCCCATCAAGTACTAACCAGCCCGACTCACAGCTTCGGGAAACTGGCAGATTGGGGGGCCGCTGGGTTTTGGCTAAATATTTGCTGCCACACTTTGCTTTTTTAAAACTATCAATATGTTTTTGTATTTCATAATACTTTAAAGTTGAAAGTATCTCGTTTTTTATTTTTCTCAAATGAAAAATCCCGTCGACTTTTTGGAGGGGAAAAAGTTAAAACCTTGCCCCGGTATTCCCCGGCTGTCTCCCCCCAAAAAACTAACCAGGAACTCTGATTAGCTTCCCGGTCTGGCGAGATCGGGGGTCACCGACTGGTGTGGCGTGGGAATATTTGATCCACGCTTTGCTTTTTTTAAAACATCAATATGATTTTTTTTTTTTATAAAACATTTAAAATTGAAAGTATCTCGTTTTTTTTTTTTTCTCAAATGATAAAAAATGAAATGTCGACTGCGTTTTGGAGGAATAATTAAAACTTCACCCCCTTTTTCCCCAATTCCATCAAAAACTCCAGGCCCGACTCTGTTTGCTTCGAGATCTGGGAGATGGGGCCCTGACAAATTTTCCTTTGCTTTTTAAAATCAATTTTTTTTTTTTTATAATACATTAAAATTTTAAAGTATTTGTTTTTTCTTTCTCAAATGATAAAGTGCCTCACTGCGTTTTTTGGAGAATCATTTGGCTTACAGCACCGTATTCCCCGCGGTCCCATCAAGAAAAAAGGCCGACTCTGCTTTCTTCGAGATCTGGCAGTTGGCGTCACCAACTGGGTGGCCGTGGAATATTCCCCAGCTTTTTTTCATCAATATGTTTTTTTTTTAATCATTAATATTGAAAGTATCTCGTTTTTTTTTTTCTCAAATGTAAGTCGCGTCGACCCCGGTTTTGGAGGAATAAGTTAAAAACTTACCCCTGGATTCCCCCGCGGTCTATCAAAGTACTAACCCGGGTCGACTCTCTTACTTCCCAGATCTGAAAGAGATGGGCGTCCCCCCAACTGGGGTGTATAGGCAATATTTTCTGACGCTTTGCTTTTTTAAAACTATCAATATGTTTTTTTTCATACTTAATGTTGAAAATATCTCTTTTTTCTTTCTCAAAACAAAATCGTCACTGGTTTTTGGGGGAAAAAAAATTAAACTTACAGCACCTGGTATTCCCCCGGGGTCTACCATCAAGTACTAACCCGGCCCGCTCTGTTGCTTCCCAGATCTGGCGGATCGGGCGTCACCAGACTGGTGTGGCCCTGGCAAAGTTTGCTCCCCCCATTGCTTTTTTTATCAATATGTTTTTTTGTCATTTCATAATACATTTTGAAAGTATCTCTTTTTTTTTTTTTCAAATGATAAAAATGCAACGTCGTGCGTTTGGAGGAATAAGTTAAAAAACACAGCACCTGCTATTCCGGGGGGCTCCCATCCAAAAAACTAAAGTCCGCTCGGTTTAGCTTCCCCGATCTGCAGATCCGGTCACCAGACTTTTGGGGTTGGCCCTAGTATTTCTCCACACTTTTCTGTTTTAAAAACTTCAAAGGTTTTTGCATTTCATAATACATTAATGTTGAAAATATCTTGTTTTTTTTCTTTCTCAAATGATAAAAATTACGTCGACTCGTTTTGGAGGAATAAGTTTAAAACACAGCACCTGGTATTCCCATTTTCCCCCTCAAGTACTAACCAGGATTTAACTTCCGAGATCTGTGAATGGGGGTCCCCCTTGGGTGGCCTGGAATATTGCTCTAGCTTTGCTTTTTTAAAACTTTAATTTTTTTTTTTTTAAAACATTAATATTGAAATTCTCGTTTTTTTCTTTCTCAAATGATAAAAAAAAGGGCATCGTTTTGGAGGGGAAAAAGTTAAAATTTCAACCTGGTATTCCCCGGGGGTCTCCCCTCAAAAACTAACCCGTCCCCCCTCTTGCTTCGAGATCTTGGAGATGGGGGGAAACCCCCCTGGTGTGGCCATAGGCTTTAAATCTATCAATATGTTTTTTTTTTTTCATAATACATTAAAGTTGAAAGTATCTTTTTTTTTTCTTTCTCAAATGATAAAATTCTCGACTCGTTTTTTGGGGAAAAAAGTTAATGAGCTTACCCCTGGATTCCCCCGGCAGTCTCCCATCAATCTAACCAGGCCCGACTCTGCTTGCTTCCCAGATTGCGAGATGGGCTCCCAAACTGGTTTGGCGTGGGCAATTTGCTCCCGCTTTGTTTTAAAACTATCAATATGTTTTTTTTTTCATTAATTTGAAATATCTCGTTTTTTTTTTCTCAAATGATAAAACTCCGTCGACGCGTTTTGGAGGAAAATTTAAAAGGGACAGCCCCCCTATTCCCCGGAGGTCTCCCCCTCCCAAATACTAACCAGTCGACTGTAGCTTCAGATCTGCCCAGATCCGATCCCAACTGGTTGGCGTAAACTTTTGCTCCCTTTGCTTTTTTTAAAACTATCAATATGTTTTTTTTCATTTCTAATACTTTTTGTTGAAATATTTGTTTTTTCTTTCTAAATGATAAAAGTCCGTCGAATCGTTTTTGGAGGAAAAAGTTCTTCGAGGGCTGGCGGATCAGGGGTCACCGACTGGGGGTTTGGCCCTGGGTATTTCTCCCCTTTCTTTTTAAATCCCTCAATATTTTTTTTGTCATTTTAATACATTAATGTTGAAAATATTTCGTTTTTTTTTTTTTTCTCAAATGATAAAAATGGCGACTCGTTTTGGAGGAATAATTAAAAAGCTTACAGCACCTGGTATTGGCATTTTCCCATCAAATATAACCAGACCCACTCTGTTTGCTTGAGATCTGGGGTGGGCGTCACCAACTGGGTTGGCCGTAGGGAATATTTTCTGCCACGCTTTTCTTTTTAAATCTATCAATATGTTTTTTTTATAATACCATTTAAAGTATTGTTTTTTTTTTTCAAATATAAAAAACCGTCACTGCGTTTTTTAGGAAAAAGTTAAAACTTACAGCACCTGGTATTCTTAAGGGGCTCCCATCCAGGTACTAACCCGGCCCCACTCCTTACTTCGAGATCGGCAGATGGGGGGGCACCAGCTGTTGGGTAAAAATTTCTCCCCGCAAATCTATCAATATGTTTTTTTTTCATTTCTAATACGTTTTGAAAAATCTTTTTTTTTCTCAAATGATAAAGTGCAACGTCGCTCGTTTTTGGAGGAATAAGTTAATGACTTAACAACGGTATTCAAACGGTCTCCCCCTCAAATCTAAAGGCCCCCACTCTGTTTGCTTCCGAATCCCCGAGGGGTCCCAACTTAATTGGCGTCAATATTTGCTCCACCTTTTTTTTAAATCTATCAATATGTTTTTTTTTAAAATACATTAATATTGAAAAATCTTGTTTTTTTTTTCTCTGATAAAAGTGCCCTCACTGCTTTTGGGAAAAAGTTAAAACTTACAAACCGGGATTAATCTCCCCCTCCAAGTACTAACCCGGCCCGTCTGTTTGCTTCGAGATCCGGCGAGATCGGGGTCACCAGACTGGGTTTGAGGAAATTTGCTGCCACGCTTTGCTTTTTAAATCCATCAATATGTTTTTTTTCATTTCATAATACATTTTAAAGTTAAATATTTCGTTTTTTTTTTTTAAAGTAAAGTGCAACGTCGACTGGTTTTGGAGGAATAAGTTAAACACAGCACCTGGTATTAGGGGGTGTCCCCCCAAAAACCGGACTCTGTTTAGCTTCCGAGATCTGGGTCGGGCGTCACCAACTGGTGTGGCCGTGGAATATTTTCTCCCCCTTTGCTTTTTTTAAAACTATCAATATGTTTTTTTTAAAAACTTTAAAATTTGAAATATCTCGTTTTTTTTTTTTTCAAATGATAAAAACGCGTGCTGGTTTTTTAGGAATAAATTAAAACACAGCACCTGGTATCTTAGGCGGTCTCCCCTCAAATACTAACCAGGCCCCGACTCTGCTTACTTCGGTGGGGTCACCAACTGGTGTGGCCGTGGCAATATTTTTAAAAACTTTTTCTTTTTTAAAACTATAATATGTTTTTTTCATTTTTGATAAATTAATATTGAAAAATCTCTTTTTTTTTTTCAAAAGTAAAAATGCAATCGCTGGTTTTTGGGGGGAATGTTAAAAACTTACACCTTATTCCCAGGGGGTCTCCCCTCCCAAATATAACCAGGCCCCACTCTGCTAAGCTACCGAGCTGGAGATGGGGCTCATCAAAAAGTTGGCCTGGCAATATTTGCTAAGCTTTTTTTTTAAATCTATCA
>JAYMGU010000110.1:0-33319 GCA_036178185.1 Liparis tanakae
AAAGGCGGACACACATCTCTTGTCTTCTCTCTGATTCTCCGTTTCCCCCGTCTGTCCGCAGCCTGAAGCCATCTCCACCTTCACCTCCAGGCGGCCTTGGTCTCCTTAGCTGAGTTCTTCTGCAAAGCGATGAGTTCAACCGTGAAATGCGTTCAGACCCGTGAAAAGTAGCGTTCAGGGACCATTGAGTAGCGTTCAGGGACCGTGAGTAGCGTTCAGGGGACCGTGAACGTTCAGGGACCGTGAAAGCGTTCAGGGACCGTGAGTACGTTCAGGACCGTGAGTAGCGTTCAGGGACCGTAGTAATGCGTTCAGGGACCGTGAAATGCTGCCCGTTCAGGGGCCGTGAGTAGCGTTCAGGGACCGTGAGCGTTCAGGGGACCGTGGGTAGCGTTCAGGGGGCCGTGGTGCGTTCCGGACCGTGGGTAACGTTCAGGGGCCGTGGAAATGCGTTCGGGGACAAACCGCGTCATCTGGTGGTCGCGTGACCCCTCTGGCTCCCTCCCTCTCCAGAGGCGACTACTTCGCTACCGCTGTTCTCCGCCATGTTATGCAGTGCGTGGCCTTAGGGAATGCCCGGAGATGCCTGCCCACCTAGCCATCGAGCAGGTGAACCACGCCTCCTCCCGTGAGAACACGCCTCCTCCCAGGTGAGAACCGCCTCCTCCCAGGTGAGACACGCCTCCTCCCAGGTGAGACACGCCTCCTCCCAGGTGAGACCCCTCCCCTGAGGCTCATGGCTGACCCCCCTCCAGGCGGTGGGCGCCCTGCGGCGGGCAGCCTGCAGCACGCCTCCCCTGTGGCTCAGCTGCGGTGGGCGCTGGGCGGAGCCGCCTGCGGCCGCGCCCGGCCATGAGCTGCTGGCCTCCCAGTTCCTGCCCGCTCATGAAGGACGGTGGACAGAAGCTGGACGGCTGGCTGGCAGGTAGAGCGCCTCACCTGTAGCCCCGCCCCTCAGGCGCCCGCCCTCAGGCGCCTCACGCTCGCTCTCTCTCCCAGACAACGGCTCCGTGTTGAGGCGCTACCTGAGGGGCGAGGCCCTCCCGGAGGCCGCGCGCTCCGTCATGCTGGCCAGCTTCCTGGTGTACCGCTCCATCCCCAACCTGAAGAGCAGCCAGCTGGAGGGTGAGCACGCACCTGTACCTGTGCCTCTACCTGTGCCTCTACCTGTACCTCTACATGTACCTCTACCTCTACATGTACCTCTACCTGTGCCTCTACCTGTGCCTCTACCTGTGCCTCTACCTCTACATGTGCCTCTACCTCTACCTGTACCTCTACATGTACCTCTACCTCTACATGTACCTCTACATGTGCCTCTACCTGTGCCTCTACCTCTACCTGTACCTCTACCTGTACCTCTACATGTACCTCTACCTGTGCCTCTACTTCTACCTCTACCTGTACCTCTACCTGTGCCTCTACCTCTACATGTGCCTCTACCTGTACCTCTACCTCTACCTGTGCCTCTACCTGTACCTGTGACCCCTGCAGGCTGCAGCTCTCTGGGGGACTTGTTGTGGCGCAGCAGTCGGTTGCGGATCCCCCTCCGAGATGTTCTGAGGCTGGCCCCCGTCCTGCTGGGCCCCGGACCCCCGCAGGCCGTCTGACCCGACAGACCCCCTACCTGTAGCCCCTCTACCTGTAGCCCCTCTACCTGCAGACCCCCTACCTGTAGCCCCTCTACCTGCAGACCCTCTACCTGCAGACCCCCATACCTGTAGCCCCTCTACCTGCAGACCCCCCTACCAGTAGCCCCTCTACCTGCAGCCCCCCTACCTGTAGCCCCTCTACCTGCAGCCCCCCCACCTGTAGCCCCTCTACCTGCAGACCCCCCTACCTGTAGCCCCTCTACCTGCAGACCCCCTACCTGTAGCCCCTCTACCTGCAGACCCCCCTACCTGTAGCCCCTCTACCTGCAGACCCCCATACCTGTAGCCCCTCTACCTGCAGACCCCCCTACCTGTAGCCCTCTACCTGCAGACCCCCATACCTGCAGCCCCTCTGCCTGCAGACCCCTCTACCTGCAGCCCCCCTACCTGTAGCCCCTCTACCTGCAGCCCCTCTACCTGCAGCCCTCTACCTGCAACCCCCCCCACCTGCAGCCCTCTGCCTGCAGCCCTCTGCCTGCAGACCCCCACCTGCAGCCCCTCTACCTGCAGACCCCCCATACCTGCAGCCCCTACCTGCAGCCCCTCTACCTGCAGACCCCCATACCCTGTAGCCCCTCACCTGCAGACCCCCATACCTGTAGCCCCTCTACCTGCAGACCCCCATACCTGTAGCCCCTCTACCTGCAGACCCCTCTACCTGCAGCCCCCCCTACCTGTAGCCCCTCTACCTGCAGCCCTCTGCCTGCAGCCCCTCTGCAGACCCCATACCTGCAGCCCCTCTTCCCGCAGCCCCTCTGCCTGCAGACCCCCATACCTGCAGCCCCTCTACCTGCAGCCCCTCTACCTGCAGACCCCCATACCTGCAGCCCCTCTACCTGCAGCCCCTCTACCTGCAGCCCCTCTACCTGCAGACCCCCATACCTGCAGCCCCTCTACCTGCAGCAGGCGGCCAGGACATGAACTGTCCTCAGATAATGAGACTTTTGTGACATCATAATTCTGTTTAGGTTGTTGTTGTTGTTGTTTTGTTATTGTTGTTGTTTGGAACCTGCAGAACGTTTACATTTGATTCATAGCTAATAAATCTGGTCTCTGGTCACATGATCTGTTCTTCTGTTTCATGCTTAGCCACTTTTATTTATTTATTTAATTATAACATTAATTAAACGTGTTTCTCCTTTATTCTCTGGATGTTGCACAACTTTAAAAAAAAGAATATAAGATAAGATATTTAAGCGACACTATGTAACTTTCCCCTGTAGCCCCTTCAGGTATTTATGGCTCTGAGCCATATATGGCTCTTCAGTCACACAGCTGATCTCACAGCTGGTCGATGGAACTACCAGCAGAGCGTCTGGGCAGCAGAGAGCCGCTCAGCCTCTCATGTCTCTCTGTCTCTACGTCTCGTAGCGGAGACAATAAAGAGTCCCCTGAGAGGAGGACTGGACTATGAGACGCTGCGTAAAGCTGCCAGACAGCAAGTTGGAAGTACCAGGCGGTCCCAACATCTCACATTCAGCAGTATTCAGCCCCCAGACCCCGATGGCAGTGGAGGAGGAGGAGGAGGAGGAGGAGACATCAACATATTAAAAGTCATTGTAGCGGCACCATTTTTTTCAAGCTGTTATTTTAAGGTGGAAAAAGTGACAAAGTGGGGCTTTAAGGGCGGTCATAAAACGTTTAAGCACTAAATGACAGTTTGATTAAATATTCATGTTCAGACTGGACAGAAAATATATTAAAGCGTTTTAATAAATCCGTTTTTCACAGACTTATGTATGTGGAGACTGTTAATAATAAATAATAATAATATAAAAATCTTAAAGGGGTAATCAGAAGAGAGGAAACATACAGTAAGGTGTGTGTGTTTATGTGTGTTTGTGTGTGTTTATGTGTGTGTTTGTGTTTGTCTGTGCTTCATGTGTTAAATGCATTCCCACTCCTGACCACCAGGGGAACGAAATTGCAACAAAACAACAAAGTGACAACAACAATAAGGGGGTAAACAGTGGTTGTTTATTGACGTGGTCTCGTGGATCTGGACCAGACGTCAGACCTGAGAACATTGAGAACATCTGTTGTGTTTTTTAACAACACACACACACACACACACACACACACACACACACACACACACACGTTCACACTCACACATGTTCACACAGACACACATTCACTCACACACGTTCACACACACAGACACATTCACACACACACACGTTCACACACAGACACACATTCACACACACACACGTTCACACACACACACGTTCACACTCACACGTTCACACTCACACGTTCACACTCACACACGTTCACACTCACACGTTCACACTCACACGTTCACACTCACACATGTTCACACAGACACACATTCACACACACACACGTTCACACTCACACGTTCACACTCACACACACGTTCACACTCACACGTTCACACTCACACGTTCACACTCACACATGTTCACACAGACACACATTCACACACACACGTTCACACACACAGACACACATTCACACACACGTTCACACACACAGACACACATTCACACACACACACGTTCACACACACACACATTCACACTCACACGTTCACACTCACACACATTCACACTCACACGTTCACACTCACACACATTCACACACACGTTCACACGTTCACACTCACACACGTTCACACTCACACACACACGTTCACACTCACACATGTTCATACACAGACACACATTCACACACACGTTCACACACGTTCACACACACGTTCACACACACAGACACATTCACACACACACGTTCACACACACACGTTCACACTCAGACGTTCACACACACACATTCACACTCACACGATCACACACCTCACACACGTTCACACACACACACGCCACACACACGTTCACACTCACACGTTCACACTCACACGTTCACATTCACACACACACACGTTCACACTCACAGACGTTCACACACACACACATTCACACTCACACACATTCACACACACGTTCACACACACGTTCACACTCACAGACGTTCACACACACACGTTCACACTCACACGTTCACACTCACACACACGTTCACACATTCACACACACACGTTCACACCCACACATTCACACACACCCACGTTCACACACGTTCACACACACGTTCACACTCACCGTTCACGTTCACACACTCACACACACATTCACACACACACGTTCACACACCCACACATTCACACTCACACACACGTTCACACACACGTTCACACACACACGTTCACACACACACGTTCACACTCACGTTGCGGCCCTGAGTTGGAGCACATGATGTCATCGGTGAGGTCATGTGACTCATAGCAGGCGCTGCCGGGCGGCGCTCTGAAAGCTTCTGACCAACAGGCGGACACTAGGACCCCGGAGCTCAGCCTTGAAGCCGCCAGCCTCAGGAGAAGGTGTCGCCGCAGCCAGCCGCCGGTCCAATCCACCAACCAGCCTGACCACAGGAGGGCCGCACAGGTGTAGACAGAGCACCATGTAGACGTGTGTATATATGGTGCTCTGTACATATGTATACATACATATACTGTATACATAAATATACATTGATATACATTACATCTATATATAAATATACATTTATATACATTACATTTATCTATAAATATACACATACATATATATGTATATATACATATGTATATATACATATACATGTATATATATATGTATATATACATGTCTAACGGAGGAGTACAAGTGCTCTGAAGGAAGACTGCACACGACATGAAGGACTCCAGAGACCAGACCATGAGCAAGGCTGCCCCTCCCCTACAAGCTGGACGCCAATGGACATCATCCAAGGCGCCGCAGAGAGCAACATCAGCCTGAGACTCCAGGATATGGTGGGGATATCCAGCATGGAAGAGGGCGTTGGCCTGGCAACAAGCCAACGCTCCATAGGCAACAACATGTGAGCGCAGGAAGCTGGTGGTCGAGGAGGCGCACAGACAGGAGGAGACTGCAAGGAGGCAAAGGCTGCCTCTCTCGCTAAACAAGGGCAATGGACGGTGGGAAGGCCTGGAGAGGAGAAGCGATCAACCGGAGCGAGCTTTGGCAAATGGAGGCAAGCAACATCAGCTCCATCTTAAGAGCCGTCTGTGATGTGCCTCACCAACAAGTCTCATCAGTGGTATGGCGAGGACCGACCTGCCCCCTCTGCCCAGCTGCAGCCACTCTCAGGCACATGGCAGGTTGCAAGACCAGCCTCTCACGAGGCCGCTACACCTGGAGGCACAATCAGGTCCTCCAGAGCCTGGCTGCAGCACTTGAGATCAAGAGGAGTGCAACCAACTCATTACCTCCAAAAACAAGCAAACCCGTTGCTACAGCATTCATCCGGGAGGGACAGAAGAGGCCCAAGCATCCTCCTACGAAGCCAGAAACTGGACACCTAGCCGTGGCCCGGGACTGGAACATGCTGGTCGATATAGGCCAGCAACTCATGCTTCCACCTGAGATGCTTCTGCCCACCTCAGGCCAGACATGGTACTCTGGTCCCCTTCACGCAGGGCCGTGTGCACCATCGAGCTCACAGGCCCGTGGGACAACTCTGTTGAAGAGGCCTATGAGCGTAAACAACTGCTCTACACAGAGTTGGCAGCAGACGCAGCTCAGCGTGGCTGGATCGCAAAAGTCTGGCCAGTTGAAGTGGGATGCAGAGGATCGCAGCTTCTCCCACCACCAGGCTGCTAAAGGAACCTGGAGAACATGGACAGGCTGCAGCAGACCGTCAGAGCCTTTCTCAAGCAGCTGAAAGAGGCAGCCTGTGGATCTGGATCAAACGGGAGGACCCTTGCTGGGCTATAACTTCATGACCCCCCCCCACTCCCACCTGAGAACCACCCCAGAGCCCTCCAACCTGAGGAGGCCTATGGGTATGCGGTCAGCTGTCGGGCTGGCTCAGGGAACAGGACGCCCTGCCTTGCATAGTCCCATGGGAATCTGAATTGGGCATGGGACACAAGCGAAGGCCGGATCCCCCTTTAGCTGGCCCCTTTGATGAGGGGTGTTGAGAGAGTAAAGGCAGAAACACCCTCTGATCCGAGGCACACGCCTGAGGATGGGTCCCACATGGACGTCTTCACCCAGTCTAAACTTCCCATGCCACTCTGTCCACATCTCATGTGAGTGAAGAACATCTATTGGCACAATGGACAGTTGTAACATCTCGTGTTTCATGATTCTGTGTTATGAATATATATAACACTATTGATATATAACTATATATAGGGTTATACATATGTATTTATATATAAATATATATAACATGATATATATATATATAGTTATAAATATAAACATAACATATATTTAGAAATATATACATAACATATATATATATAACTATATATTCATATAAATATAAATGTTTCTATAAATATATATAACATTATATATTTAAAGATATATACATAACATATATATAACTATGTATTCATATATATATATATAAATATAAATGTTTCTATAAATATACATAACATTATATATATAAAAAAATGTATACATAACATATATCTAGCTATCTATATCTATATAGATCTGTGTACACGACCGTTCAAAAGTTTGGGGTCACCGAGAACATGTTGTGTTTTCCATGAAAACTCACACTTTTATTTATTAAATGAATACAAGATTAATACAAGATATAGTCAAGACATTGAGGAGGTTATAAATAATGATTTCATTGTAAATATTAATGTTGTTCTTCAAACTTGTGGCTCAAAGGAAGGCCAGTTTTAGAGCTTCTCTCACCAGCATAACTGTTTTCAGCTGCGCTCACATAAAAAGGGTTTTCAATGTCAAGGAATAATCTGTTTGTGGAAAATGCTAAATAAAAATTATAAATATAAAAAGGGTTTCAAGGGGGTTCTACCCCTCTGCTGGTCTTCTAAGGCAATAACACAATGTAGCACTAGAACATGGAGATGGGCCTCTACACACCTCTGTAGAGACTTCATTATACAACAGAGAATAGTCATTTACACATTAACTATGTAGAGAGTGTATTTATGATTCATTTAATGTCATTTTCATTGGAAACAACAGTGTTTTTTTTCTTTTTTATAAGTGACCCCAAACTTTTGAACGGTAGTGTATGTATATAATATATATCTCTATCTATATATAAATATATACATCTATATCTATATATAACTATATCTATATATCTATATCTAGATATAGATATAAATCCATATCTATATATCTATCTATGCCTATCGAGGGTTCAGGTCTACACAGGTGGAGGTGAGACCTGACCCTTGACCCTTGACCCCTCCTGATGGTCCCTACCTCCTATCGGCGGGCTGATCAGGTAGGGGATGGCGTGCAAGTAGACCACTCCCAGGGCCGAGGCCGGGTGGGCGGAGCCGGCGATGTCGAGGTCTGCACGATGGCGCCACGTGAGCCCGTCGAAGTATCCGTGAAGGGCGAAGGGCAGAACAGCGGGAAGGAGCGCGGAGGTGCAGCGCGGCGCAGCAAGCCCCTCGGCGCCCGACGCCGCCGAGTAACCGGCCAGGCGGAACCTCCTCACGCACCTGCAGGGCAGGAGACCCGTTCAGCGCCGCCCGCCGCCGCGCCAGCGCCAGCGCCGCGCCAGCTCCTCACTTCCTGTATCATGATCCAGCGAAGGTCACGTTGCCGCGATGCCGCTGACCCGAAGCCGCCATGAGCAGCGGCTTGGCGGGCGCCCAGCAGCGCTGCGAGCGTAGGGCACCAGGTACACCACCGGGCCGCAGCGAGCGCCAGCAGCAGGAAGGACACGCACAGCAGCAGGAAGTCGGCCTCCAGCAGGAACCGTACTGAGACCGGACCGGACCGGACCGGACCGCTGGCCTCCAGAATCCTTGAGACAAGAACAGAAGAGGAGCAGAAATGTCACTAAGGTTCTCCTAAGGTGCTCTAAGGTTCTCTAAGGTGACCCTAGGAACGCGAGCAGGAACAGCTTCAAATGCCTAACAAAAGACTGTGTGTCCCCCCTGACTGCCCCCCAGGTGAGGCGGGTGGAGGGACTTACGATGGGCGCGCTGTGGGCCCGGCCTCATCAGGCTCCACACACACACAGGTTGGACACCAGGCCTGCAGCACCAGCAGCGCCCGCCAGCCGTGCAGCTCCATCAGCAGCTGCACGTGGCACCAGGGCAGGTCGATGCCGTTGCCTGGGACAGCGGGACAGCGGGCGGGGCTTTATTCATGTAGTCAAGCGAGGGAATGAAAGAAAGAGGAGGCGGAGACTGGGATGGAGGTGTCGCGGCGGGAGAACAGGTGAGGGCGTCTACCTGACATGACGCCGTGAAGAGCCTTCCTCTAGCTGAAATGTAGCGCCGACCATCGCCCACGCGGGAGAGCTGAGGCAAGCCCACACCTGCAGGGACACGAGGCGCTGCTACCTGTGGCGCTATATGTGGCGCTATATGTGAGGCGCTGCTACCTGTGAGGATATGAGGCGCTGCTATATGTGAGGCGCTGCTATATGTGAGGCGCTGCTACCTGTGAGGATATGAGGCGCTGCTATATGTGAGGCGCTGCTACCTGGTGTGATGCCCAGAGAGATGTAGGGAACTCCAGGCTGGGCCGAAGGGAGCTGAGCACCAGGCAGCTGGCGCCAGAAGTCCTCCCAGCATCACGGTCAGTCTGCAGGAGGCGGCTGGCCAGGTAGCCTCCGGAGGAGCTGCCCAGGTCAGAGGTCACCATGGGCACACACACTGTGTATATATGTATACACAGTGTGTGTGCAGGTGTGTGTGTGTGTGTGTGTGGGGGGGAGAGGGGGCTACCACACAGCATGGTGGTGTGTGTGTGTGTGTGGGGGGGGCTACCACACAGCATGGTGGTGTGTGTGTGTGTGTGTGTGTGTGTGTGTGTGTGTGTGTGTGGGGAGCCTACCACACAGCATGGTGGTGCAGTCCACCAGACTGTGGGTCCAGGCCGTGGAGGCGTAATCCTTCTCAAAGTGCAGCTGGAACTCCACAAAGAACAAGGACACACACCTGGAGAGGGATTCAGATAATAATAATAATAATAATAACTTTATTTATATAGCACTTTTAAAAACAAAGTTTACAAAGTGCTCTACAGATAAACAAAGCATAAACACAACTTAAATGGTGGCAAACAAAAAAGACCACACCATAAAAGCATTGAATACAAGTAAAACCAAACAAATAGGCAATTAAAATACAAATTTAAAAGGACGACATCACTTAAAAGCAGTTCTATAAAAAGTGGGTTTTAAAGTGATTTAAAAGTTATCGATTCTCCCAGCCTTATTTCCTCCGGTAGGTTTGTTCCAAAGTCGAGGGGCCCTGGTGGAAAAAGCACGATCACCCTTTGATTTAAGCCTCGACTTTGGAACAGCCAGGAGGGCCCCCACCGGAGGAGCTAAGGCTGCGAGGTGGCTTATATAACGTTAACATTTCGATAACGCGTAATCGAGGCCAGACCCAGACGGGCCTTAAAAGTGATCAACAAAATCTTAAATCAATTCTAAAACTAACTGGGAGCCAGTGGGTGAGGCCAGAACTGGGTAATATGTAGTCGATCTGTTAAAACCAGTAAGCCTAGCTGCTGCATTTTGGACTAGCTGGAGCGGGAATAGATTATGGGTCATGCCTGAGAGGAGTGAGTAACAGTAGTCGAGTCTTGAGAATATGAGTGCGTGTATGACTTTTTCCAGATCGGGTGTGACAATATGGGTTTGATTTTGGAAATGGTTGTAATTGGAAGAAGCAGCACTGGACGGTTTTTAATTTGTGTTTGAAATTTAAATTGGTGTCGAACATTCATGGGTTTCTTGCAACCGGTTTTATGTGGCGGACAGGGGACCAAGTTCACTCTGAATAGGGCTAGTGTTATTGTTTGGGGAATTGAATAATATGGCTTCCGATTTTGAGTTATTGAGTTGTAAAGTTTTGTGCCATCATCAACATTTTGACATCAGAGAGACAGTCCAGGATAGCAGCTCGGCTCTTTGGGTCACCAGGTCTCAGCGAAGGTATATCTGCGTTCGTCAGCATAGCAGTGAAAAAGAACCTTGTGCCGTTGGAGGATTTGGCGAGTGGAAGCATATAAATAGAGAATAAAATCGGACCTAAATTGAGCCTTGTGGTATACAGGTAATGTGTGCCGTGGAGACAGTGATCCCTATGGCGACCGAAAAGGTTCTATTTAAAGGTGAGAATAAAACCAGCTGGGTGCAGCATCTTGATGCCGACCCAGTTTTAAGGCGATCAATTAAAATGGCATGGTCGGCTGTGTCAAAGGCTGCACTCAGGTCTAAAAGAATTAAAACTAAACTCTCCCCGTCTGCTGTTAAAAGGAGATCGTTAGTTACCTTGAGGAGAACAGTTTCTGTACTATGTAGTGCTCTAAAACCTGACTGAAATTTTTCAAATATATTGTTGTGATTCATGAAAGTTAAGTTGGTTTGAAACTACTTTTCTAAAACTTTTGATAAAAACGAAAGTTTAGAAATTGGCCTAAAATTTGATAAAAGCGGAAGGATCGAGCTTGGCTTCTTTAAAGAGGTTGGACCATAGCGTGTTTAAAATAGATGGGTAAGTGCCATTTAAAAGGGAGCTATTAATAATCAGTAAAATACTAGGCCCTACAGTGCTGATAACCTCTTTTAAAAATGTTGTGGGAATAAAATCAAAAGGCTGCACGTAGTTGATTTCATGTGAGCGATGATATCAGATAAAAGGATAGTGATACAGGTTCAAAATTACTAAAATAGGTTTGTATGTCCCTACTGGCATGTAAAATGCGAGTTGGGGGATAATTTCTTCTCTTATTTCCTTTACTTTATCAATAACATAATTTAAGAACCTCTCACACATCTCTTGTAGAGGCCTCAGTAAGGTTGACAGAGGAGGGGTTTATAACTGAGTCTATGACCTTGAATAAAACTCTTGGTTTCGAATGATTATCTAAAATTAACTTAGAAAGAATGAGGCTCTTGCTTCTTTGACTGCCTTTTGATAATTTTCATTGCATCTTTCCAAATCTCATAAAATACATGTAGTTCAGTTTTTTCCATTTTCTTTCATTTTCCTACAGTCTCTCTTGAGTTGTTGCGTAGATTCATTTAGCCAGGGCTGTGGGGTTCTTTTTGATTTTTTATCTTATAAGAAGCAACAGAGTCCAGGACAGTTTGACAGGTGTTATTAAAGGGGAGACCAGCTCCTCTGTATCAGAATGTGAATTAAAAGCAGTTAAAAAGCAGCAATAAAAAGCTCTGAAAATGTATCCAGCAGACCTGGAGTTAAAAACGCGGCTTCGAGCAGGTGAACTGAGATTTGTGGGAGGTTGGGATAAAACTACATTAAATAAAACTGCTTTGTGATCAGACACACAGATATCCTTAATTTCAAAGTTTTCAGGGCTGAGACCATTATACAGGACGAGTCAAGGATGTGACCCTTTGAATGAGGAGGTTGTTGTACTGCTTGAGTGAGGTTAAAAAATTCCAGAGTATCCATAAAATCTTTAACAAGAGTCTGAGACGGGCAGCACACATGTATGTTAAAATCACCTAAAATAAGGATTTTGTCATACTGTGACATAAAATAAGTTAAAAGTTCGGCAAACTCGTGGATAAAGATACTTTTTGGCTTTGGCGGCCTGTAGATTATTAATATGATGACAGGAGCTTTTGAGTTTACCATAAAACCAAGATGTTCAAAAGATGTAAAATTACTATGTGAGATGGGAGTGCATTTAAAATCTTTTCTGTGAATAACAGCAACCCCCCCTCCCCTGCCTGACAGCCGATGTTAGGAGCATCGTGTGTGTGTGTGTGTGTGTGTGTGTGTGTGTGTGTGGCGTTATTAATGTCACAGCGTTGTAGCCTTTCAGTGCCCTCTGATCCACGTGTTCACATTAAGTATCTTTATCTTCACATCGTATGCAACCCTGCATGAAATACACTGCTACCTGTGAGGCGCTGCTACCTGTGAGGCGCTGCTACATGTGAGGATGTGAGGCGCTGCTACCTGTGGCGCTACATGTGGCGCTACTGTGGCGCTGCTACATGTGCGCTGCTACCTGTGCGCTGCTACCTGTGAGCTGCTACATGTGAGGCGCTACCTGTGAGCGCTGCTACCTGTGGCGCTGCTACCTGTGAACGCTGTTACCTGTGAGGCGCTGCTACCTGTGTGCTACATGTAAGATGTGAGGCACGCTGCTACCTGTGAGGATGTGAGGCGCTGCTACCTGTGGGATGTGAGGCGCTGCTACCTGTGAGGCTGCTACCTATAAGGATGTGAGGCGCTGCTACCTGTAAGGATGTGGCGCTGCTACCTGTAAGGATGTGAGGCGCTGCTACCTGTGAGGCGCTGCTACATGCAAGGATGTGAGACCCTGCTACCTGTGGGGATGTGAGACGCTCCTACCTGTAAGGATGTGAGGTGCTGCTACCTGTGAGGCGCTGCTACATGTGGGATGTGAGGCGCTGCTACCTGTGGCGCTGCTACCTGTAAGGATGTGAGCGCTGCTACCTGTGAGGCGCTGCTACCTGCTGGATGTGAGGTGCTGCTACCTGTGAGGCTGCTACATGTGAGGATGTGAGTGCTGCTACCTGTAGATGTGTGCTGCTACCTGTGAGGATGTGAGGCGCTGCTACCTGTAAGGATGTGGCGCTGCTACCTGTGAGATGTGGCGCTGCTGCTGTGAGGATGTGGCGCTGCTACCTGTGAGGATGTGGCTGCTACCTGTGAGGATGTGGCGCTGCTACCTGTGAGGATGTGGTAGCTGCTACCTGTAAGGATGTGGCGCTGCTACCTGTGAGGATGTGAGCGCTACTACCTGTGAGCCGCAACACACTCACCTGGTCACTGCCGGATGCAGATGGTGGCCAGGAAGCAGCCGGCGACCACCATCCAGCCCCAGCCTCCCTCCGTCGAGTCGTGACCTCGGCGGCCTCCCCTCCACGCAGCTTCTCCTCCGTGGTGACCTCCATTGCTCGGGCCAATCGGAGCAATGTTGGTCCCTGAATGTGCGGCACGTTTTCATTGGCGGGCTAGGTCCGTCACGGAGAGATCTTCCTCCTCTCTTCTCCTCCTCGTCTTC
This sequence comes from Liparis tanakae, assembly GCA_036178185.1. Lineage (NCBI taxonomy): Eukaryota > Metazoa > Chordata > Actinopteri > Perciformes > Liparidae > Liparis > Liparis tanakae. The sequence goes on from JAYMGU010000110.1 coordinate 13,736, forward strand.
CTCCCTCACTGAGGAAAGAGAGATGATAAATAATCACTATAAATATATGACTATTGTGTTTGTGATGTTTGATCCCAGGTCAGAGGTCAGAGGTCAGGGTCGGCCGCACCTCTTGTGGTTGGCGTTGCGTAATCACACCCCAGCTGAGCCGCTTTACATTTACAGGTGCTTAAAGAAACTGTGTGAGTGAGTGTGTGTGTGAGTGTGGGAGTGTGTGTGAGTGTGTATGAGTGTGTGTGTAAGTGTGTGTGAGTGTGTGTGAGTGTGTGTGTAAGTGTGTGTGAGTGTGTATGAGTGTGTGTGAGTGTTTGTGTAAGTGTGTGTGAGTGTGTGTGCGTGAGTGTGTGTGTGTGTGTGAGTGTGTATGAGTGTGTGTGTGAGTGTGTGTGAGTGTTTGTGTAAGTGTGTGTGAGTGTGAGTGTGTGTGCGTGAGTGTGTGTGAGTGTGTGTGAGTGTGTGTGCGTGTGTAAGTGTGTGTGAGTGTGTGTGAGTGTGTGTGTAAGTGTGTGTGAGTGTGTATGAGTGTGTGTGTAAGTGTGTGTGAGTGTGTGTGAGTGTTTGTGTAAGTGTGTGTGAGTGTGTGTGCGTGAGTGTGTGTGAGTGTGTGTGAGTGTGTGTGCGTGTGTAAGTGTGTGTGAGTGTGTGTGTGTGTGAGTGTGTGTTACAGAGTTATTTAAAGTCGTATCTGCTTCATGACTGTCCAAAGGTTTCTGTGCAAATTCTTTTGCTTTGTCATCTCTGTAAACAAGCTGTGCAGGTTGTGTGTGTGTCTGTGAGTGTGTGTCTGTGAGTGAGTGAGTGTGTGTCTGTGTGTGTGTCTGTCAGTGTGTGTGTCTGTGTGTGTGTCTGTGAGTGTGTGTCTGTGAGTGTGTGTATGTGAGTGTGTGTATGTGTCTGTATGTGTGTGTGTGTGGTGTGTGTCTGTGTGTGTGTGTGTCTGTGAGTGTGTGTGTCTGTGAGTGTGTGTGTGTGTCTGTATGTGTGTGTCTCTCCAAAGTAAACTGGATCTCAGCAAAACATTTCTGAGTTTAAGTTAAATAAGTTTAATTACATGACAAAATGGTCAAAAAGTATGAGTATGAGAATATAAATATATACATAGATATATATCTAAGTATATATATATATATCTATCTATATATGTATGTATCTCTAAACTAACTTGATTTTACCCGTTTGTAAATGTTTTAAAATGTGTTTATATATTTAAATGTATATATCTATTGATAAATGTATCTATGTATTTACATTTATATATTTCAATATATAAATTTAAATATCTATATGTATAGATATTTAAATGTATCTATGATTTTATATATATATATATATTTAAATATGTATATATATATATATACATGTTATATGAAGTATTAACATGTTATATGAAATATTAACATGTTATATGAAGTATTAACAGGTTATATGAAGTATTAACATGTTATGTGAAGTATTAACAGGTTATATGAAGTATTAACATGTTATGTGAAGTATTAACATGTTATATGAAGTATTAACAGGTTATATAAATTATTAACATGTTATATGAAGTATTAACAGGTTATATGAGTATTAACAGGTTCACTGTGTCAGTGGAACTCAGTGAAAAGGAACTTACAGCTCTCTGTGGACTCCTCCTTGGCTCCTGCTGCTGCGTCTCCTGCTCGGCTGAAGGGGAGGAGGAGGAGCAGGAGGAGGAACAGGAGGAGGAGGAGAGGAGGAGGAAGAGGAGGAGGAGGAGCAGGTCCCCCCACCTCCCTTTTGGAGCTCTATAATAACAATAAAGGGATGTGAGTCATTTTAAAGTTTATAAATCAGTATTTTAAGTTACACAGAGTGGAACTTTATGAACATGTAAACACTTTAAAATGAAGCTAGCTGAGCTGATGCTAACAAATGAGCAGTAGCAGCTAAGCAGCGACTACCGACTACTGTGTGTTGAGTGCGGCCCTGTTGGACATTGTTGTCTGAATGGTTATTGTTTGATATGGTGTTAGTACCTCGGCCGCCGTCCTCATGTTCTGGTTATTATAGTTGTAAAGTCTTCAAGTTGTAAAGCTGCGAGAGGGCTCCTCCTCTCCCGCTGCGGAGCCAAGATGGCGCCCGTCGTGTGACGCCACGGTCGGCCGCCTGCAGGGCGCCATCCGGGTTCTTTCGGTGCTCTGGCCTCCTGGTTCCCGCGTGGCGCCCTGAGCCTGAGCCAGGTCACGTGCTCACGGCCTTAAAGTGGGAGTAGCTGCAGGGCGATGCCCGCGGTCGCCACTAGGCGGCGGCAGCGGGTCCCCTGACTGCGCTGTAACTGATCTAAAACCAGAGTTAGCGCAGCGATGACGTCAGGCTGCTGGTGCAACTGGCCCAGACCAGTCACGTTATGTTCGCTCGCGTTGCGGTGATATACATATATGTATATATTGATCGTTATTTAGAGTGTAGTAGTTAAAGAGAAGACAGCTAACTCAGACTAGCGCCGTTTAGCTAGCAGATGCTAATCGCGCGCTAGCGTTTTAATAATAATAATCTATACTTTATTGATCCCACAATGGGGAAATTCGTGTCTGCATTTGACCCATCCTTCGTTATGAAGGAGCAGGGGCTGTGTTTAACGCCATCGTCGCGCCAGTAACCCGGAAGTAAAATGATGCCTGTGGAATCACGTGACAAACGGATCCGTGTCGTCAGGTCGTCTGGACTGTTGTTATTGATCCAAAGGTGAGGCTGTTGTTTACAACACAACAGGAAGGCTGAATGGTCATCAACTCCTTCAATGTGTAACGTTCACTTGTTAAACCTTTGAGAATATATATATATATATATATATATATATATATATATATATGAGTGAAGAAATATCAGAACACAAAACTGATCCAGTTTTAGTTTAATTTATTCTTTAGAAACAAACAACAAATAAATCTTTTCTTCACATGACACCAACAACCAGCTAAGGTCCTAAAGCCAGAGTTACACCTAGACCTAGACCCAGACCAGGGGTCAGACCTGACCCAGAGTCAGACTCTAGACCCAGACTTGTTCCAGTCAAATGGAGATGAATCAATTACAGTGACAATGGAGGTTTTGATGAGGACTCATTAATACACACATTATTGATGTCACTTAGCCGACATTTTATTGATTAGAGGAGTCATTAATACACATTATTGATGTCACTAATAATAACATTTATTGATTCTCTTTGGAAGACGTTCAAACAAATCAAAAACAGATTTGCTGGTGTGAGAATATATATATTATTATTTACAAAAATTCTCTGTACAAATCAAATACACAAAGCGTGAAAAAGGTCCGGTCCTGCCATTCAGACAAACAAAACAAACAAACAAAAAGGCTGGATACGGTTCAACAGGATGTTGAGCAGGTTAAACAACACAAGGGTCAAAAGGTCACGTCAGTGAAGTCTGATCCCAAACAAAACAAAACATCTGCTGAATCCACCTGAACTCTCATAACAAAAGCAGCAGGAAAAGAAACGGAAAACTTTCAGATTCAACAAATTAAAAAAAAAAAAATATATATATATATATATATTTAAATATAAAATATAGATACATTTAAATATATAAAACACATCTTAAACATTTACAAACGGGTAAAAATCAAAGTTAGTTTAGGAGATACTGCATAGCCTGTGGACAAGTGTGTGTATATATATATAGATATATATATCTGTTTTACACTGGGATCTGGGGATCAGATGGTGTGTGTTTTGTTAAGTAGTAGGCAAAATAAGCTGTATTAGGGTAAGGTTTAAAAAGTACCACAAGTCATGATATCTGGTTAAGGCGAGGACTCACACACACACACAGCCACACACACACACACACACACACACACTCACAGCCACACACACACACACACACACACAATCACGCACACACACACACACACACACACACACACACACACACACACACACACACACACACACACACACACACACACACACACAATAATACGGAGGAGGGAGCAAGAGCAGGAGGAGAGAGGAAATGCCCGTGATTCGAGGCTGGGAAACCATTAGCACCAAACCTTTTGCTTATATAAGAGTTGCTGGATTGAGTATTAATAAATCATTATTATAAATCGTGTTTTGTGTTGTCGAGGTCAAAGTGTGAGATCACGCTGCTAAAATCAGGGAATCAATCACTGATTGACAGGCTCTTCATCTCCTTCTCAACGCACCCAGGTGAGGGTTTCATCCCAGAACACTTAGGGCTTCCTCTTCTGAAAGAGTTGGAATCAACATACAATAAAGAGGAGGAGCTCCAGAGGGAGGAGCTCCACCTCCAAAAAGGAGACAGTCGAGTATTCAAACATCTGTTGGAAGGAAGTCTTTTAGAGGCGGCGGGCTTGTTGTTGAAACAGGCGAGGAAAATAAACCCCTCTAACTCAGCCAGCGGGTCTCTTCACATGTTTGGCAATGTGGTGTTTAATGTTCGCGGGGAGGCAGGCGGAAGACAGCACAAACAAAACAAACAAACAAAGTGCCGTGTGCAGCTAACACAGTAAAGACCTGCTGCTCCCCTTTATCCGGAGGCTTCTCAGCAGTGCTTCTCCTGGAGAGGACTGATGCATTAATAAGGAAAACCTGTTGTGCAACAAGAGTCACGAGGGCAGAAGCCCCCTGTGTATGTGTGTTCATAATAAGGGGTCAGAGGTCAGCTGCCGCTATTTACAGTGATAAGTTACTAAAATGGCTTTTAGCTTCTCCCTCGGGGCAGGGGCGGATGACATCACAGCTTCAGGGGTCCGCCGGTCCGTCTTGAGCACTATCCATCCAGCGTGACTGCCCCAGAAATAGCCCTGACACACACACACACACATCATTACTTCTGACCGATCCCAGGTCCTTCAGGTCTCTGGGGGTCTCTTTTCCAGGTCTCTGGGGTCTCACCTCATGCTCCCAGCAGGAACAGGGCCCTCAGGCTGGCCCTTGGACCAGTCCATGGCGTGAGCCCAGCAGCAGTTCAGGACAACCGCAGTTGATGCATGAGGAAGTTCCCACACGAACACCGGCACGCTACCGATGTTCCTTGGAGCAGGGGAAACAGAGACAATAAAAACTCATTAAACCTGCTGAGGCATGCTGCTGGTCCATGGGGTGGGGTCTCTCTCTGCCACGACCTAATAGTACCACCGCACCCCCCTGGGGTCGCAACCCCCACTTTGGGAACCACCCCGGCTTAAGCCGAGCATACACGGCTACGGCGCATCAGCGTCATAAACACAGCGTTAATAACAGCCTGCCATTCAGCGCTGGAGGCAGAGGCCCCTCGGCTCATAGGCTGGTTAATCCATCCTGCTGCCGCGCTGGTCAGGGGTGCCCAGATGAAAAAAGGTTGAGAACCACTGGACCGGCCGAGTTGGGGTCACGCAGCCTCCTTCTCACCACGGTGGAGCTGGAGATACAGACCCATACACATGGAACGTCATGGTGTGTGTGTGTGGCAGCCTCTGTGTGTATTAGTAGCCTGTACAATGCTGTGACCACAGAGCCACAAGGCAACACTGTAAAAGCTCACAGCACACAGAAACACCCTGGGGTCCAGGTCCCGGTCCCGGTCCAGGTCAGGTCCAGGTCCAGGTGTTATGACTTCCTCGACATTTGGGGTGATGGCGCTCCCATGAATTTGTGATTCCAGATCATATACTTTTCTTCTTATATTATGAAAACCTTTACGAGCATAGATAAAACCAAACAAGCCCCAGAATGCATTGCAGCAGCTGCTGACAGCAACAACTCCCATCTGACCTTTGACCTCCATCTGGCTGGAAGCTAAAACGTATAAAGACATTTAACCTTTAATACCTTCATCCTGATCTGGGTCATATGAGAGGCAATACAGAGTGTGTGTGTACCTCGTTCACACACACATGCGAGCGATGGAGCCGATGTTGTTGGTGATGGTCACCAGCGTGGCTCTGGCCAGGTCCTCCTTACTGATGCTGTCTCGCTTCTCTTTGCTCATCATGTGACCAAAACTGACACACACACACAACAACCTTCAGAGACATTATAATCTATTGAGCAACGAGCTGTGTACACACCGATATGTGTACATTAAACTCATTCTCACCATGATGTTGTTTCCTAAACATAAAGAAATCAGTCGATGTCTATTTCTTCCAATTAGCTTCAGAATTGATCAATACTCTGATTATTGATTGGTTCTCACGGTGTTAGACTGAAGCTAATCAATGTTTTGCGACTATAGAACCATCCGTCCTCTCTTAAAGGGCCAGTGCGCCAGCATGCGAGTTGGGCACGCCCTTTAAAGCAGCTGCTCACCTGGAGGCCGCGGCGCGCCTGCAGGCAGGCGCTCGTGAGTCGCCCCGTAGATGTCCTTCACCAGCTTGTCACGTTGGTGGAGTCGCCCTACTCGCCATCTCCAGCGCCTCCTCGAGCGTCTGCAGCCCGTCAGCAGGCAGCACAGGCCCAGGACGTACCACCGCCCAGACTGGGGGGCAGAGACAAACAGGAGATACTTTCACATTTATCAGTAAAGTTTATATAATATATATACATATACACACACACGGCATCATGGGCGTTAAAAACCCTCTAGGGGCGTGGCCTCTCTAGGGGCAGGGCCTGCTCACCTGGTCGGTCACCCTCTTGTAGTTGTCCTCGGTACGGCCAGGATAGACCCGAGCGATGTTGACCAGCAGCATGGGAAGGGGTTGTCCAGGATGCAGGTCTGCTTCCGCGCAGCTCTGGGTGTCGAGGGGTCCTGGAAAGTAGCCTAGCCCTCCGGTGCCGTTGAAACCCCCCGGTCCCACGAACAGCAGAGCCGCCGATCAGGCAGTCCAGCTCGTCCAGCTTCAGCAGCTCCAGGTCGGGCCCTCTGCGGAGATCCAGGAATCAAGACAGTCCGCCTGGAGCCCGCCCCAGCGTGCCCGCTCTATGGACACATGGAGGCCCGCCCCCAAGCGTGGCCCGTCTTCTGGCCCTCAGTGGCCCCCATGACAGGCCCGCCCCCAAGCGTAGCCCGCTCTGTGGACACATGGGCCCGCCCCCAAGCGTGGCCGCTCTTTTGGGCACATGGAGGCCCGCCCAGCGTGGCCCGCTCTTGGACACATGGAGGGGCCCGCCCCAAGCGTGGCCGCTCTGTGGACACATGGAGAGGCCCGCCCCAAACGTGGCCCGCTCTTGGACACATGGAGGCCCCCCCCCAGCGTGCCGCTTCTCAAACTTCTGAAACAGGAACTCAGCCGGGAAATTTGTTCTCGAACTTGAGGCTCCGCCCCCGGGGGCGCTGGCGTGGGGTGCAGGCTGGAGAAGTTCTTGTCGGCCCATTTTGGATGAAGCGGGGGCATGGCCTGCGTGGGGAACCCCGGGTGAAGTGCAGGTTCCCGTCCGGCCCCAAAGCTGAGGGTTTCCCCAGCTCCAGGTGAGCGTCTCGCCCCCCCGTCTTACCTTCGGGGGAGCCGGGTCAAGGTCAACCTTATCACCTACACAGGTACACACTGCCATCTTCAGGGCCAGCGTCCTTCACCAGGGGTGTGTGTGTGTGTGTGTGTGTGTGTGTGTGTGTGTGTGTGTGTGTGTGTGTGTGTGTGTGTGTGTGTGTGTGTGTGTGTGTGTGTGTGTGTGTGTGTGTGTGTGTGTGTGTGTGTGTGTGTGTGTGTGTGTGTGTGTGTGTGTGTGTGTGTGGTTTTGTGTGTGAGAGGCCACGTTGGAGGTGAGTGGGCGGATGGACTTGAGGTTCTCCACCTCCTCCTGCTCCTCCTCTGCGTTATGTCGACCCAAAGTACACCACTTCACCAGGGTTCCCCGATGTCCATCCGAACCACGGAAGGCTGAGGGAGAGGCATCATGTCTGAGAACCAGGAGAAGCATGCCCAGAAAAGGGAGCCAGCGAGGGAAAAAGAAGCGTTCATGACGAGGGAAACCCGAGGGAAGCTCAGACGAGGAACAAAAAAGCGCTCATGACGAGGGAACCCCGGGGGAAACGCTCTGCGGGCCAGAGAAACGTTCGGAAGTGACCCTGTGATGGAGCTCCACCTTCATGCTGTGTTCTGGCGTTCTGGGTGAATGAATCCTCTCGTCCTGATGCTGTTTCTCCGTCCAACCTTCCACACATTGGTGACCCCAATGTGCGGTGAAAGGGGACCCCCAGCTCCTCCCACCACCCTCACACCACCTCAGCTCCTCCACACCACCCTCCCCACCACCCTCAGCTCCTCCACACCACCCTCGCTCCTCCACACCACCCCCAGACCACCCTCAGCTCCTCCACACCACCCTCAGCTCCTCCACACCACCCTCCACACCACCCTCAGCTCCTCCCACCACCCCTCAGCTCCCCCCCACCACCTCAGCTCCTCCCCCCACCCCTCAGCTCCTCCCCCCCCCCCTCAGCTCCTCCCACCCACCCTCAGCTCCTCCACACCATCCCACGTAACCGATTCCTCGACATCCTCCGTTCCCTCTCCCTGGGGGGCCCTGTGGCCCCGCTGGGCCCCTTCACCCAGAGGCCCTTCATCCCTCCACCTCCGGGCACCTCCCCACCCTACACCTCTACACCTCTACACCTCCGGGCACCTCTACACACTGTAAGACTTAAGGCGGCGTGTGTTTCTGTGGTTCCATGTGCCCCCAGGAGAGAACATCAAGCAGCTCTGGACAGGAGCTCTTCTTCTGTGGTGTAAAGGCGGCGCCCTGTGGGCCGGGTCCTCCTCGTGGCGCTGACCTCCTCGCGTCTGTTACTCAGTGAGCCGCTGGGCGACCGTTGCCTTTGAGCAGCTCAGCCAGGCTGTGACCAAAGCCTCCGCCAGCTCGCCGCTCCGCTCGCCTCGCTTAAAAGAACCCCTTAAACACGGCTGCAGGTGCGTTTGCGAACACGCTCAAAGTCAAACGGTGGTCACCAGTTTTAAATGTACAAATAACCGAATGTGACCACGGCGTCCCCAAAAAGAAGAGCTTTTACAAACACACCAAGTCAACCCAATTTAAATGTTGTACCGGCGAGATCTACGCTCTGCCGAATGAAGGAAGGGGAACTCTGCAAACATGCAGCACAGGAACAGTTTTACAGCCTGCAGCCAGAAAACTGAGGCCTCAAAAAGGGGAGCGCGGTCAGGGCAACCGCAAACACGAAACGCTTCAGCTACACACAACAAGGAGGAATTCTGCCCCACAAACAAAACCAACTCACCGGGTTTCTGTCACTGATAAGCTTCATAGTGCAGAACAGTACCAGCTGCGGGTGGAGACAAATACAACTAAAAAAAAGTTAGAGAACTGGGATGTGTAAAAGAATATTTAAAGTTCAGAGAACCAAGATATTTAAAAAAAGGTTTAAAGCTCAGAGAACTGGGATATTTAAAAGACGGTTTTAAAAGTTCAGAGACCGGGCTATTCTAAAACGCACCCGGGGGAAACGACACTTTAAAAGATTCAAAAGTTTCCCATCATCAAAAACACTGGGTAAATACAGAGGGCGGGCCAGCCGCCGCCTCCAACCAGGAGACGGTTGCTGATTGGCGGGCAAGCCAGGCCCACTAATCAGGAGTTTCCCTCACCACCGGAGGAACCGACCAATCACAGAGCACCAAAGGCCACCGGGGGGTGCTTGACAACAGAAGGGGTCTCCCTGACGACAGCGGCGGATCGATACGGACATCGGGGGGTCGCGACGGTCCTCCACGACGGCGGCCGCAAACACGCGTCGTGACAAAGCGGCGCGGCCCCGCTTCACGGCGTTGCACCGTCAACGGTCCACGGTTGACGCATGCGCACGCGTCCAGCGCCAGTCAAAAAAACTCACGGGGCCGGCTCCGTCTCACGGGCTCCGTCCTCCTCCGCAGCCGGCACCTCTTGGCCGGGGAGCCGCGCAGGCCGCGGCCTCCCGGCGCGGTGCAGGTGGAGCCCTCCGCCCGCGCCGCCGGAGCCGGCGCAGCCGCCATTGGCTGAAGCCCCGCTGGCTCTGGCCGTTGTTGACGTGACGGGGTCCCGGCGCTGCCTTCTTGTCCTCCCATTGACTTGGCTTACCCCTGGCGGCTGCGACAAGCCCGCCTACTTCCGCTGAGCTGCCGTCGCGCGGCTGCTAAATGTTGCGTCTCGCTCTCTTCCCGCCCGCGCGGTCCTCGCCGCCGACAAGAGCACACCTGTGTGCTTTCATGAGGCGTGAGCCATAAACACACCTGTGTGCCTTTAATGAGGCCTGAAAACGATTCTAAAATCACGAGCCGCTGGAACACGGCGCTCGCTCTGGGTCACTGGCGGTCATTCCGCTCGCCCCGGGCCCACCCCTGTGCGCATGTGTGTGTGTGTGCGCGCGTGTGTTTTTATATGTGTGTGGACTGCTACGTCACCGCAGCTCCTGCAGCGCGAGCCGTAACCCGTTCATCTCCCCGACCGGTTCCTCAACCAATGACAGGAAGATGATGAAGATGAAGATGGAGAATTCAAATATAATCTCCATGGCGATCAGTCGGTAGATACCACACACACACACACACACACACACACACACACACACCCCTATATATATACAAAAGTGTACTATATTACATTACTTTATATTATTATGTATATGATACATATACATTTATATAAATATATATTCATACATATTAATTTAATATATATATTCAATATAATTTAAATATATGTATACATTTATATACATAAAGATATTTGTACTATATTACACATATTATTTATATATTAAACAAACATTAATGTATATATCTATTTACATTAATTCATGAATTTATATTAAATTGAATATTTAAAAAAAATTAAATATATAAAAAATACGTGTACTGTATATCATGTATATAGGTAAACAAATACATTTATATAAAGAAAATATTTATATTATATATGCATCGCTTATTCCCCGCAGTCCTCTGCGCATGTGATGTGCGCAGATTGCCGCCATCAACATGAACTGTCGTAACCCCGCTGTGTGTGACCCGCCTCTCATCCGGGGCTTTAGGTTTACATCAACGCTGATTGCAGACAGAGTCTGAAACCAATAAACAATAAACCAGATTATAAAAATTCACAACGACGAAGTAAACGTCTTACTAAATATGCTGTGATGTTAAGTTAAAAACAGGAGGTTGTATATGTGATTTTTATATACATAAATATATATATATATATACATATATATATATAATATATATATATACATAAAATATAACCTCATAAGATATACTTATGTATATACATTTTATATATGTATACTATATTTGGATACACATAGAGTATTAGATATATACTGCCATGGGATATATCAGTGATATATTATTTTTAAATTGTAATATATATAACAGTATTATATTCATAGGATCTCAATCACTAACTCTATATATTTATATTATATATATACTACAGTATTATATACATGTATATTTTATATATACTACAGTATTATATATATGATTTTAATATCTTTGTGTAAAATCCTTAAGACTTAAGAGTTCAGTGATTATTTGTCTTTAAATCTTTTCTCCTGTAATGCAGCTCATGAAATATAAAATGTATACTTCATGTTTTCATAAATTAAATGTAAGTTATGTTCCTTCTTTTATTAAATTAAAAGTTTTAAACTGACTCTGTTGTGTTGTTGTTGTTTATAAAGATACTCTCATGTGAAAGGAATAGTTCCTAAACCCTTTATAGAACAAAAAACCTAAATACCAAGAAAGAAATACAGAACGAAAAAGAAAGAATAAATTAATGCTTCAAAAAGAATTATAAATAAAATACATGATGAAATAAAGAGTATAAGGATGAAAACAAAATAATAAATATCTCTTAAATAAATAAATGCTTCAATATGAATAGTTTCTGTTGTGTTGCTTTACTCCTGTGTTGTTGTCCATGTTCCTGGCTTCCCGGCGTTGTGTGCAACACACACACCACACACACACCACACACACACACACACACACACACACACACACACACACCCCACACACACACACACACACACACACACACACACACACACACACAAAAAAAAAACCCCCCCCACACACACACATTTGTTCAAATACTTTCTTGAGAATATTAATGTGATAATAATCCTGATGTCCTGTATGGATCTTTTTTGGGCGTTAACTATCTTGAACAGGGGCGTTCTCTGATGGAACGATCAGGAACCCGGCGGGCGCTGCCCCGCCTCTGGGTCGAGGCCTTCAGTGTTCCTCCTCCCTTTGTTTGTTGTTGTTGTTGTTTCCCAGGGAACGCTCCGCCCCATCCCAGGAAAACGCCCGGCCGCTCTTCTCGGCGTCCAGAGCGTCCACGGGGCCCCGAGGAGCTCCCCCAGCTCGGCCCGAACAGAGCGGGCCCTCGGCGCCTGCGGTGTCGGGCGGACAGGGCCGTGTCCCGGTGCCGGGTGGAGGCCCGCACGGGAACCTGGAGAACCACAGGGCCCGAGGAACCAAGGGACATGGGGAACCACACAGAGAACATGAGGAACCTGCAACAAAGCAGAACCTGGAGGAACTACACACACACACCCTTGGGCGGGCGCTCAGCTGATGGACAGACACCTGGTGGCCATGTTGGCGCTGGCCGACATCCGGTAGCTGTACCAGCCCCCACGCTGAGGGATACAGCCGGGGCGTGGCTACGTTTAAATATCGTGTGTATGTACACAGTGTATTCTACCGTATACATATCGTGTGTATGTACATGTATTCATACAGCGTATACCTATCGTGTGCATGTCAGTGTATTCATACGTATACCTACGTGTATGCGTGTGTACACACCGTTGTGATGGGCCCACTCTGGCGGTGATGTTGATAACGCCCCGTGCCGCTCCGCCTCCTGGCGTGCCGGCAGCCGCCGCCCTGCTGGAGGGGCCGGCAGGGGGGCCAGCAGGGCCCCGTGTTGGTGCTGAGCGGAAGGGCGCCCTGAGGGCAGCGCATTACAGGGTCATGTGTACATGTGTAAAGGCTAGGCAGAAGTGTATGGAGGACTAAAATGACTTAAGTATAAATTAATTAATTAATTAATAAATATAGGAATAAATGAATAAATCCTTAAATAAATGTATAAATGATTAAATAAATGTATAAATAAATAAATAAATGTATACATAAATAAATAAATATGGGAATGAATGAATATAAGTTATAAATCAACAGGATAACATTAAATAAATATATTTCTACATTTCTGTATTTCTTCATTTATTTATTTCCTCTTTTTATGTGCCCACACGTATTTCTTCATTTATTTATGTGTGACATTTTACGTGTCCGTATATTCAAATGAGCTGTGCGGCCCGAACCTCTGTCAAAAAGAATATGTACAACAAATAAATGCTGGAATGAAAAGAGGTATGAATAAATAAACACTTAAAGAAAAGTATAATTTCATAAATGCTGAAATAAAAAGAGGTATGAATAAATAAATACTGAAGTACAAGTATAAATAAATACACGTGTCCGCGCGGCCCACCTGCGCCGACACGTCGCTAAAAGGCGTCTCCCGCGGCCGGACGGGTGCAACATGGCGGCGGTTCACCAGCAGGTCCAGCCGCCCGAAGGCCTCGGCCACGCGCTCTGCGGCTGCGCGGACCTGCTCCCCCCGGGTGACGTCCAGCCGCAGCACCTGCCCGGCCGGCCGCTGGCCCGCCGCCAGGTCCTGCAGCTCGGCCGCGGCCCCCGGGTTCCGGCACGTCGCGACCAGGAAGGCGGCGGGCGGCTCTTCAAGATGTGCCGACAGAACTGGAGCCCCAGTCCTCTGCTGGCCTTGGATGAAACGCCACGGGGGCCGCCATGACAGTCAGTGACGTCACGCCGACCGGAGGCGGACAGGAAGTGCAGGAGGAGCGATACTACTACTACTACTACTACTACTACTAATAATAATAATAATATAATATTAAAATAATTAAATAAATAAATGCCCTTATTATGGAGGACTCAAAATTATAAGTATAAATAAATAAATCAATGCATGAATAAATATAGGGAAAAAATAAATAAATGCTTAAACAAATGTATAAATAAATGTATAAATGCTTAAAAAAATGTATAAATAAATGTATAAATAAATAAATGCTTAAATAAATCGGAATGAATGAATATAAGTTATAAATCAACAGGACACCATTAAATATAATTTCTACATTTCTGTATTTCTTCTCTTTATTTCTCAAAGTGTCCACGTATTTCTTCATTTATTTATGTGTCCACATTACGTGTCCTATATTCAAATGAGCAGGGCGGTTCGAACCTCCGTCTAAAGCCTGAAACATCCTTAATTTCATTCCGTGACTCAACAGTAGTATTTAATTACAGACAGAACGCATAATAAACGTTGTTCGTTACAGGTCAAGTGCTAGGATCGATTTTTCTGTCTTGCTCCCGACTTGAAATCAGGCTTTTGGCAGAGTTGAACCTAGTAATTTAAATTTAATTACATTTAACATTTATTTAATTTATTCATTTTTTTATACATTTATTAAACCTTTATTTATTTATTCTATGTTATTTACCTATATTTATTTAATATACTTAATAATTTTTACCTACTATTGTTCGTTTATTGTAATAGTGTTTGTATTATTTTTTTAGGCCTTATGTTTGTATTATCTGTCAGATCGTAAAAACACTGGTCGGGCCTCTATGGAGAGCATCATGAACAATATGAAGTTTTGCTCTGGGAAAGTCAATTTACACCCAAAATGTTTTTCTGTGGGGAATGAAAATATTTTAATATGACATGTATGTATGCAGGAATAATAGTATCGATCTCACGGGCTTTAACCGTGTCAGTTCACCCTCCCGTCCACTATGTGCGTTGAGATGCCAACCATGGTCACTTCCCGGGTTTTTTCAAAAATAGCAATTATAAATGTATCACAATAAAATGACTCGCTACGAAGCAATATCCGTCACATTACTATGTAGACAATAGACTCTGAGTTTATTTAATAAATATAATAACAAAGGACAGCGCGTCGCCGGGAAGGAGCGCCTTGCTGGATACCGGCGGAAGTGAAGCCCCAGGACAAAAAGCCCCAAGAAGAAGAGGAGCTCCGCAGCTGGTCCGGAGAAAATGGACCCGATCCCGGATCGGGTCTGTGCGAACCCCCTCAGACAATGCATTGTGGGTTGTTTGACGTGGCTCAGTCTGTGGAAACGTTATACAGACTTTTTTTAAAGCAGACTGGTTGGATCCTAAGTTCTAGATCCTTTATCCTATATCCTAGGTGCTAGATCCTGGATCCTAGATCCCCTAACATATAACCTAAATCCTATAACTCAGATCTTATAACCTAGATCATATAACCTAGATCTTATAAAACCCAGATCATATCACCTAGATATTATAACCCTGATCATATAGCCCAGACCCTATAACCTCCATGCTGGGTTCCCGGATGCTAGATTTATAACCTAGATACTATAACCTTTTAACCTAGATCATATAAAACCCGAAAATTATAACCTGAAACTTATAACCTAGATCATATACCTAGATGCTAGTTCCCAGATGCTGATCTTATAACCTAGATCGTATATCCTAGATCCCAGATCACATAACCTAGAGCACATAACCTAGATCCTGAAACCTATAACCTAGATCCCAGATCACATAACCTAGAGCACATAACCAGATCCTGATCCTATAACCAGATCCCAGATCACATAACCTCAAGCCATAACCCCGAATCCTAGATCCTATAACCTAGATCCTAGATCACATAACCTAGATCACATAACCCTAGAGCACATAACCTAGATCCTAATCCTATAACCTAGATCCCAGATCACATAACCAGAGCCACATAACCCCGATCCAGATCCTGGATCCATAACCTAGATCACATAACCAGATCCTGATCCCGATCACATAACCTAGATCCTAGATCACATAACCTATATCCCGATCACATAACCTAGAGCACATAACCCTAATCCTGGGTCCTAGATCACATAACCTAATCACCAGCCTGATCCCAGATCACATAACTTAGATCCCAGATCAGATAACCAGATCCCTTAATCCTGATCCTAGATCCTAGATCACCCAAACCCAGATCACAAACCTGATCCTAGATCCTATAACCTGATCCTAGATCACATAACCCCGATCCTAGTTCACATAACCCGATCCTAGATCCTAGATCCCATAACCTGAATCCATAACCTGATCCTGATCCTAGATCACATAACCTAGATCCTATAACCTGATCCTAGATCCTAGATCACATAACCTAGATCCTCAGGTTAACTCATCCACACATAAATAGGACCTGCAGGCTGCCTATTGATTGATTATAGATTATAGATTAAGAGGAGGACCTGTCCTCATGAGTCAACGTGCTCCTTCTCCTCCAGGTGGACCGTCTGGTGAAGGAGGTGCAGAGGCGGATCCCTGAGGAGCGTTTGGAGGTAGCGTTGTATATATGAGTAACTTATTTTACCAGTGTATATATTATATATATAACATATGTATAATATCTGTTTATTATGTATATATATTATTATTATTATTTATATAATATATATATATTTATTATAAATATATAAATAATAAAAATATATATAAAACAGAGCTCACTTTCTGTGTTGTGTTATTAATTATATATTATTATTTTATATATATATATAATATATAAAATATAATTATTTAAAAATTTTATATAATATCTATATTAATATATTATATATATATATAATATATAATCTATATATAGATCTATATATAGATCTATATATCTCTATATATTATATATATCTAATATATATATAATATACATATATAGATCTATGTATATATACATATCTATATTAATATACATATAGATCTATATATGATCTATATACCTATATATAATATATATATAATATACATATATATAGATCTATGTATATATACATATCTATATTAATATACATATATATATATATCTATATACATATAGTTCATCTGGTAAAAATGTGTTTTTGAGGTGTAAAAACATAGACAATAAGACACTATCTCTGGCCCTTCCTTCACCTGAGTCCCAACGTCTGTTTTTAACACAGACGTTTCAAAGGAAGATAACGGGAGGAAGCGAGGAGGAAGAGGAGGAAGAGGAAAGAGCAGAAGCCTCGCATCTACCGCTCAGCGACTTCAGAGGAAACAGGAA
Organism: Liparis tanakae; assembly: GCA_036178185.1. NCBI lineage: Eukaryota > Metazoa > Chordata > Actinopteri > Perciformes > Liparidae > Liparis > Liparis tanakae. The sequence continues at coordinate 30,868 of JAYMGU010000110.1, forward strand.
GGAATCTGTCGGTCCAGGTGAGGCACTTCCTGTTTCCTGCTCATAGTGAGCAGGGGGAAGCGTGTTGGGTGACCGCCCCCCAGAGAGGGCAGGTGTTGAGCATCCCCCAGGCGGGCGACAGGCGGCTGGTGGGGCTCAGGACTCCAAGGGAACCGGGCCTGGCCCCAAAAGACCTACCTGAAGGTGAGCACCCCCTCCACCCAGACCAGGTCTGGGGACCGGCTGACCCGGACCCTCTGCAGGTGGGCTCCGGGGTTGAAACGAGGACGATGAAAGAAGGGGGCGAGGATGAAGAAGGCAGCGAGGGATGAAGAAGACGACGAGGATGAAGAAGAAAACTGAGGTTCATCCCCCAAAACCTTTTTCACGTTTGTGCCTGCTCCTTAGAATAAGAAATATTTAAAATAACACAATGTATAATAATACATATAGAATATATACTGCTACTAATGATGTATATTATAATTAAATATAAATAATAATAACATAGTTGATATATAATACAAATAATAATATATATATAGAATATATACTAGTACTAATATATATAATAATAATGATATATATAATATAATAACATCATAATAATGTATATATATCTCCTGCAGCTCCCTCACTCCAGATGGAGCCCAGTGAGGAAAGCTCTGAGTCAGGTGAATAATTTTAATAAATATCAATAACAACGTCTGAGCGTGTGCACAATACTGTGTGTGTCTCTGTGTGTGTGTGTGTGTTGTGTTTGTGTATGTGTATGTGGTATGTGTGTGTGTGTGTGTCGGTGTGTCTCTGTGTGTGTGTGTGTGTGTGTCTGTGTGTGTGTGACTGTCTGTGTGTGTGTGTGTGTGTGTGTGTGTCAGGTTGATGCTACAGACGTGCACTCTGCTGAGGGCGATACCTTCAGGATTCAGACCATCGTCACTCAATAAACTGCTGGGGGAAGGTCACTACACACACACACACACACAAAACACACACACACACACACACACAAACACACACACACCACACACACACACACACACAGAGGCCACACACAAACACACACACACACACACAAGAGACACAGAGACACACACACACACACATGAAGGAATCCAGTGTGTGTGTTTTCCAGGAGAACACACAGAGGAATCCCCTCGTTCAGCCCCAGCTCAGCCAATCACAGCTCTCCTTCGGGGACCTTCCTGGATCCAGAAACCCGGCAGGGGTGAGACTTGTCAATCCCACGAAGCCCGCCCTCAATCACCACAAAGCCCCGCCCAATCACCACAACCCCCGCCCCAATCACCACAAAGCCCCCCCCCTCAATCACCACAAGCCCCGCCCCAATCACCACAAGCCCCGCCCCTCAATCACCACAAAGCCCCCCCCAATCACCACAAACCCCCGCCCCAATCACCACAAGCCCCCCAATCACCAAAAAGACCCGCCCTCAATCACCGAAGCCCCCAATCACCACAAAGCCCCGCCCTCAATCACCACAAGCCCCCCTCAATCATCATGTACCCCCGCCCTCAATCACCCGTAGCCCGCCCCAAGCACACCCGGCTTTATGGTCTGACTGGTCTCTCTCTCCCCTCTCTCTCCCCCTCTCTCTCTCATGTCTCCCCCCCTAGGTGCGGCCCCTCCTCCCCCTGGTCCTCCCTGTGGGGCTGCAGGATGATTCCTTCTCCTGAGGTGGAGTTAGTCCTCAGCCGCACGTCCCCCTCTGGCCACCGGCGGCTCACAGGTGTGTTCATGTCTCCCCCTCCTCTCCTTTCCTCTCCTCTCTCCTCTCTCCCTCCCCCTCTCTCCTCTCTCCTCTCTCTCCCCCTCTCCCTCTCTCCTCTCTCCTCTCCCCCTCCTCTCCCCCCCTCCCCTCTCTCCCTGTCTCCCTCTCCTCTCCCTGTCTCCTCTCTCCTCGCCCCGTCTCCTCTCTCCTGTCTCTTGTCTCCTGTCTCCTGTCCCCCTCTCCTGTCTCCCCGTCTCCTGTCTCCCCTCTCCTCTCTCCTGTCTCCTGTCTCCCTATCTCCTGTCTCCTCCCCCTCCCTGTCTCCTGTCTCCCCGTTCCCCTGTCTCCTGTCTCCCTCTCTCCTGTCTCCTGTCTCCCCGTCTCCTGTCTCCTGTCTCCTCTCTCCCCGTCTCCCTGTCTCCTGTCTCCTGTCTCCTCTCTCCTGTCTCCCCTCTCTCCTGTCTCCTGTCTCCTGTCTCCTGTCTCCCTCTCTCCTGTCTCCTGTCTCCTGTCTCCTGTCTCCTGTCTCCCCCTCTCCCCGTCTCCTGTCTCCTGTCTCCTGTCTCCTGTCTCCCTCTCTCCTGTCTCCTGTCTCCCCTCCAGGTGTTATCTCCACACAGTGAGAAACGACCTTTAACCAAAAACCCCCAAAACCCGGAGCTTCTCCCCCCCGGGGAGTTTCTTCATCCTTTGTTCTCGCTTCCCCCTGAGAGCTAACCCCCCTCCCACCCCCTCCAGGTG
>JAYMGU010000111.1:0-32901 GCA_036178185.1 Liparis tanakae
CCGGGCCCCGGGGGTTTTGCCCCCGTCTGACAAATCATATCTTGTCCCCAAAAAAAACAGGGGCCCCCAGGAAAAAAAAAAATAAAAAAAAATTTACAACTCTTAGCGGTGGATCACTCGGCTCGTGCGTCGATGAAGAACGCAGCAGCTCCCGAGCTAATGGTGCAGGACACATTGATCCCGACACTTGAGCACCTTGCCCCCCGGGTTCCCCCCGGGGCTACCCTGGGGGTCTTTTTGCAATCAATCGGTTTCCCGCTTCCTCGGCGGGGCCCAGCACCCGTTGCCCGTGCCCCCAAATGAAAACGTCGGGATCCCGGTCCATGTGGCCCTTGCGGTCCGCCCTCGGCCCGGAACCTCCCTCCCCCCCTGCTCGTCCCCCCCGCGGGGGAGGGCGGGCAACCCCCGTCCCCTTTGGGGGCGGCTCCCCGTGGCTCGCCGCTCCTGTGCTGCCCGTCGCGTCGAGTTCATGTGGCGTCAGGGGGGCCCCTAGGTTGGTGATCGGTGGAGATCAGGGGGAGGGCCCGGGACCTTCCTCCCCCGGGCAATCCGCAGAAAAAATACCTCTGCTCCCCCCCGGGGGGGAGACCTGCCGTCCTCGGGCGGCCCTCTTCGACCCCGACCCCCAGATCAACAGAGAAAACCCCGCTGAATTTAAGCATATTAAAGCGGGGAAAAAAAACTAACAAGGATTCCCCTAGTAGCGGCGGCAAAGGAAAAAACCCCGCCGAATCCCGTCCGAAAAAGGGGATTGGGGACATTGGCGTATGGAAGATGCTTGGGGTGTGCTCGGGGCTTAGTCCTTCTGTCAGGCTCATCCATGGACGGTGTGAGGCTGCGGTCCCGGGGGCCCGGTCTTCTCGGTCGGGTTGCGGGAAATGCACCCCAAAGTGGGTGGTAAACCCCATCAAAAGGGTAAATACGGGAGGACGTTTTACAAAGCCTTGGAAAGTTAAAAGAACTTTGGAAGAGGTTCAACGGGGCGTGAAACCTTTGAGAGGTAAGGGGGGGGCCGCCGTCTCTCGGGGATTCAACTCGGCGAGTCAGGGGCCCCCGGGTGTTGGGGATCCCTCGTGGGACCTGGGCCCTCGCTGGCTCCCCCTGCGGGTTTTTCCCCCCGTTGCGTCGCGCGACCGGCTCAGCGGCGGAAGGTTTCCGGGGCGAAGGTGGCTCGTGGGCTTCCCCGCGTCTTTAGCCCTCCCCGGACCTCCCCCTTTCCCCGGGGCCGTGGCCCCGTCCCTTTCGCCCCTCCCCCCGCGTGCGGGGGGGGGCCCCTGCTCCCGCCGACTGTCGCGGGCGGACTGTCCTCAGTGCGCCTCAACCCCGCGTCCGCCAGGGGCGGGGATCGGCCCCGTAAAGGCGTCAGGGGTCTGCGGCGATTGGGAAACCCACCCGCCCCGTCTTGAAACCACGGACCAAGAGTCAAACCCCGGGAGTCAGAGGTGTCAAACCCGTGGCGCAATGAAAGTGAGGGGGGCAACCCCCCGGCGGGGGGGATCCAGGGGGTTTTCCGGCCGTCCCCACTGTCGGGGGGTGGGGGCGTGGGGCGATAGGCCCCGAAGATGGTAACTATCCGGCGGGGGAAGCCAGAAACTCTGGTGGGGCCGTGCGTCCTGCTCCTGGGTCGTCCGACCTGGGTATGGGGGCAAAAAGCAACCCAACCTCTTAGCTGGTTCCTCAATTTTCCCCTCAGGATGGCTGGCGCTCAAGTCTCGCGTTTTATCTGGAAAAGCGAATGATTAGGGTCTTGGGGGAACGATCTCAACCTTTCCCCAAACTTTAAATGGGAAAAGCCGGCTCGCTGGCGGGCAGGCGTGGAACCCCGAGCCGCCTAGTGGGCCACGGTAAGCAAAACTGGGCTGCGGTAAACCCAACGCCGGGTTAAAAACGCCCGATCCGCGCTCATCAGACCCCAGAAAAGGTGTTGGTGTATGACAGGGGGGGTGGCCATGGAAATGGAATCGCTAAAGGGTGTGTAACAACTCACCTGCCCAATCAACTAGCCCTGAAAATGGATGGGCTGGAGCGTCGGGCCCCCCCGGCCGTCGCCCCCAACAAAACCCGAGGGGGTATGCATGCGAGTAGAGGGCCCCCGGGGGGAAAAAGGAAACCTGGGGGGTGGGCCCCCGGAGGCCCCGGGTGCAGATCTTGGGGGTATTTAAAAAATTAAAAAAGAACTTTGAAGGCAAGTGGGGAAAGGGGTTCCCCCTGTGAACAGCAGTTGAACATGGGTCAGTCGGTCTAAAAGATAAAAAGGAACCCCCTTCTGAAGAAACGGGGCGTGGCCTATTGCCCCCCCCCGTCGAAAATCGGGTTCAGATCCCGAATCTGGAGTGGCGGAGACAGGCCGTAAAGTCCATCTTGATCCGATTCCGGGCTGGCGGTCCGGGGATTCTTTTTCTTTTTGAAGGGCAGGGCGCCCTGGAATGGGTTGCCCGGGGGGTCCCTGCCCCGGAAGCGTGGGGTTCCCCGGGGTCCCGGGGATTCTCGCTGGCCCGAAAATCCCGGGGGAAGGTGTAAATTTTGCGTCAGGCGTCCCTATCCCCGAGGGCTCCAAAGGGGAACAGCCTCTGGCTTTAGATGAAGGCTGGTAAGGGGAACGGGTCAGATCCCTAACCCGGAAAAGGATTGGCTCTAAAAGCTGGTGGTGGGCTGGGTTGCGGCGTGGCTGGGCTCGAGCTGGGGTGGTGGAACTCCCCCGTCGCCCCCTCTCTCCCCGTCCGGGCGTGGATCGCGGTCGGGGGTCCTCTCGTCCTGGCGCCTCGTGCGTCCCGGGGTCGGGGGTTTAGCGGGGGGTGTCTGCCGCGGGTTTGCGGTGAAATGGTTAGGCGGTTACGGCGACTCTGGGCGTGTGCCCGGGGCCCCCTTTGGGGTTTCCCCTCCCCGGGGCCCGCCCCGGGGCCGTTCGGGGGGGTCGGCGGGTTTGCCTCGGCTGGCGCCGGGACTGACAGAACTGGGTGCGGACCAGGGGAAACCGACTTTTTAAATTAAAAAAAGCATCCCAAGGGCCCAAGGTGGGTTTGGGATGTGATTTCTGCCAGTGCTCTGAATGTCAAAATGAAAAATTCAATGAAACCGATTTGAAGAGTAACTATGACTCTCTTAAGGTAGCCAAATGCCTCGTCATCTAATTATTTTAATGGATGAACAGATTCCCCCGTTTCCCACCTTATCTGGGAAAACCCGCCAAGGACGGCTTGGCAGAATCAGCGGGGAAAAAGACCCTGTTGAGCTTGACTCTGTCTGGCACTGTGAAGAGACATGAGAGGGTGTAAGTGGGAGGGTCTCGGCCGCTGGTGAAATACCACTCTCTTATGTTTTTTCCCTTTCCCGGGGAGACGGGGAGGCGGCTAAGTGTCCGCTTCTGGTGTAAAACGCCGGGTTTTGCAGGCGTGCCCCTCCGGGGACACAGTGGCAGGTGGGGGGTTTGACTGGGGCGGTACACCTGTCAAACGGTAACGCAGGTGTCTCTAAGGCGAGCTCAGGAGGACAGAACTCGTGAGCAGAAGGGCAAAAAGCCTCGCCATCTTGATTTTCAGTGGCGAATGGCTGACCGTGAAAAGCGGGGCCTCACGATCCTTCCGACTTTTTGGGTTTTAAGCAGGGAGGCGTCAGAAAAGTTACCACAGGGATAACTGGCTTGTGGCGGTTGCCGTTCATAGCGACGTCGCTTTTGATCCTTCGATGTCGGCTCTTCCTATCATTGTGAAGCAGAATTCACCAAGGTTGGATTGTTCACCCACTAATAGGAACGTGTGAGCTGGGTTTAGACCAATGTGGAGACAGGTTAGTTTTAATTCTACTGATGATGTGTTGTTGCAATAAGTAATCCCGTTCAGTACGAGGAACCGCAGGTTCAGACATTTGGTGTATGTGCTTGGCTGAGGAGCCAATGGTGAAGTTACCATCTGTGGGATTTGCGACTGAACGCTAAGTCAGAATCCCGCCTAGACGCAGACACCATAGCGCCATGATCTTCGGTTGGTCTCCGGGATAACCGACTTCGGGTCGGGTGAGTAGAGCCGCTCGGTGGCAGGGCTGGGAGGCCCCATGAAGGTCGCCTTCTCCTACCTCGTGACTGCATGTTTCAGGAGAACCCAGTTAAATCACTTGCAGATTTAATCTGATTCTGTCAGTCTTGTATTTAGGCTGAGCAGGCACCCTGCTGTGACTCCTTACTGAAAGTCAGCCCCGATCCAAGCTTTTGTCGCTCAAGGCCCCACCGACACCTCTTCCACTTCCATTTTCTATAACCTAGGGGCATGCAAACAAAAACTTGAAAAAGAGAGAGCTATCCACTTGCTTAAGCCATCTTATCACGGGTGGCTCAGGTCGGGCAGGTGTTTAGATGCCTGCCTCTAAGTAGCTGGTCCTTTTCTATAAAAAAAAAGAGCCATGTACAAGCATGTGAGTTGATCCGACATCGTGACCTCAGGATTTGGCAGGCAGGCAGGCCAGTGCCTGCCTGTCAATAGACTTTAAATGTTTTAATAACAATTAGGGCGCGAAAAAAAAACTTAGAAAAAAATCCCATAAAATAAAAAAGAGCCATGTACAAGTTGGCTGTGAGTTGATCCGACATCGGTGACCTCAGGATTTGGCAGGCAGGCCACAGAGTGCCTGCTCACCAATAGACTTCTTTAAATGTTTTAATAACACCAGGGCGCGAAAAAACTTAGAAAAAATCCCATAAAATAAAAAAGAGCCATGCGGCTGCTGGCTGTGAGTTGATCCCGACATCGGGTGACTCTGGACGGGCAGGCTGGCCAGAGTCCCTGCCTGTCCATACACTTTAAATGTTTTAATGACACCAGGGCGCGAAAAAAAACTTAGTAAAAATCCCGTAAAATAAAAAAGAGCCAGGTACAAGTTGGCTGGGAGTTGTTCCCACATCGGGTGACTCAGGACGGGCAGGCAGGCCAGAGTGCCTGCCTGTCAATAGACTTTAAATGTTTTAATAACACCAGGGGCGCGAAAAAAAACTTAGAAAAAATCCCATAAAAATAAAAGAGCCATGTACAAGTTGGCTGTGAGTTGATCCGGCGGCTCGGGTGACTCAGGGATTTGCAGGCAGGCAGGCCAGAGTGCCTGCCTGTCAACAGACTCTCAGCAGCCTACACCAGGGCGCGAAAAAACTTTCTAGAAAAAATCCCATAAAAATAAAAAAAGAGCCAGCGTGGCTGCTGGCTGTGAGCTGATCCCACATCGGTGACTCAGGACGGGCAGGCAGGCCAGAGTGCCTGCTCGTCAATAGACTTAAATGTTTTAATAACACCAGGGGCGCGAAAAAAACTTAGAAAAAAAATCCCATAAAAATAAAAAAAGAGCCATGTGCTGTTGGCTGTGAGTTGATCCCACATCGGGTGACTTCAGACGGGCAGGCAGGCCAGAGTGCCTGCCTGTCAATAGACTTTAAATGTTAATAACACCCAGGCGCCAAAAACCAGAAAAAATCCCATAAAATAAAAAAAAGAGCCATGTATGTTGGCTGCTGTGAGTTGATCCGGACACCGGGTGACCTCAGGACGGCAGGCAGGCCAGAGTGCCTGCCTGTCAATAGACCTTTAAATGTTTTTAATAACACCAGGGGCGCCGAAAAAACTTAGAAAATCCTATAAAATAAAAAAGAGCCATGCATGTTGGTTGTGAGCGATCCCGACATCGGTGACTTTTCAGATCGGCAGGCAGGCCAGAGTGCCGGGCTGTCAATAGGCTTTAGATGTTTTAATAACACCAGGGGCACGAAAAAAAACTTAGAAGAGATCCGAGAAAATAAAAAAGAGCCATGTACAAGTTGGCTGTGAGCTGATCCGACACGGTGACTTCAGACGGGCAGGGCAGGCCAGAGTGCCTGCTCGTCAATAGACCTCAAATGTTTTAATAACACCAGGGTCCCGAAAAAAAACTTAGAATAAATCCCATAAAATAAAATAGAGCCATGTACAAGTTGGCTGTGAGTTGATCCCGACATCGGTGACTTAGACGGTGGTAGCAGGCCAGAGTGCCTGCCTAATAATAGACTTAATGTTTTTAATAACACCAGGGCGCGGGCTAACACTTAGAAAAAAACAGCTATAATTTTGATTTATAACACCGTGAGGCGCCGGGTTTAATACTTAGAAAAAAACAGCTATAATTTTGATTTGAGCAACACCAGAGGCGTCGGGCAACACTTGTGGAAAAAAAACAGCTTATAATTTTGATTTATAACACCAGAGGCGGGTTTACACTTAGAAAAAAAACAGCTATAATTTTGATTTATAAATACCAGGGGCGCCAAACTTTGACCAGGCTGCATCATAGGTGTTTACTCCAGGGGTGGGGGCTTAATAGTGGGGTCCACGGGTCGGGAGGCGCGCTAAGGTTGTGGTTCTCGGTTTCTCCAGGCCAGACCCTGCTGGTCATGCCCAGAAGAGAGCCCTGGTTGGGTCTGGTGCCAGGTCTTGCCGGGTCCCTGTTCCTTTCAGGACCAGGGGCCCTCCAGGTTGTTAACAGGCCCCAGAGGAGAGCCTCTGGTTGGGTCTGTGTTGTGTCTTGCCGTCCCTGGTTCCTTCAGGACCAGGGCCTCCAGGTTGTTAAGGTCAGGCCCAGAGAGAGCCTCTGGTTGGGTTCCTGGGTGTTGGTATCTTGCCGTGTCCTGGTTCCTCAGGACCAGGGGCCCTCCAGGCTGGTGCTGTCAGGCCCAGAGGAGAGCCTCCAAGGGTCTAAGTGCTGGTGGTCTTGCCGTCCCTGGAGGACCAACTCCTCCGGGGAAGGTCCCAGAGCTCTGGGTTTTGTTGTGGTGACAGCTGGAAGTTCAGCCTCGACCGGACTCCGGCACAAGTTCTCATGTGGGGTCCCCCTGGTTTCGGGGCACAGCGGTTTAGCTGCAGTCCCAGAGCTCTGGGCTCAGGGATGAGGTGATAGCCAGTGTCCGTACGCACCCGGGCATGTATCGTAGAAGTAACTTTGTGCCCTTAGAACTGTCACAGCCTCAGAAGAGTGAAATTTCAGTGTGATGCTGGGTCTCCCGGTACCAAAGTACTAAGTGTCCCCAGGAGGTGGCGGTTTTGGGTGTAACTTCCCCGGGAAGGTCCGACGGAGCCCAAATTTTGTGCATGCTCCTGGTGGGTATGTGGTCATGGCCCAGGGGTCGTAATTTAGTTTCGTCCCCCAGTTGTCGGGGCACACCAGTTGAAGGAAAGGTCCTAGAGCCCGGGCTTTGCTTGAGTTAGCCAGTGTCCGCCCTCGACTCAGGCATGTATGGCCTGACGCCAGACCCCCAGGGACCCCTGTGTGAGCCCGGCCTAAAGGACGTGAAAATGGACCTTTCCCTTTCACCCCTGAAAAAAGTTCAACTGCTCAACTCGTGAGGTCGAAGGGCCCCTAGGCCCCGAACTGATTCCCAAGCACAAGCTCTTCAAGGGTCCCCTGCCTGGGGCAAGCAGCAGGCCGAAGGCAGGGGTCCCAGAGCTCCGGGCCCAGGTTGAGGTGATAGCCAGTGTCCGCCCGACTCAGGCATGTGGCGGCTCGACGCCAGACCAGAGGACCTTCTGGAGTCCGACTCAAAGGACGTGAAAACGGACCCTTCTCCCTTTCCCCGAAAAAGCTCCAGACCAGGCCAGGCCTGGCACCCCTGAGTTAGTCTGGAGGCCCCGGACCGATTCCCGGGGCACGTCTTCATGGGGTCCCCCGGTTTTCGGGGTACAGCGGAAATGAAGGCAGGGTCCCAGAGCTCCGCCTAGGATGAGGTGGATAGCTGGTGTCCGTCCGCACCCGGGCATGTATCGTATGACCTCGGGAAGTTCTTAGGATCAGTCGTGGTAGTCTTCAAAAAGAGTGAAATGTCAGTGTGATGCTGGTCTCACAGTCCTAGCACTGCGACCCCCAGGAAGTGGTTTTGCTCCATAATCTCCTGCTGGGAAGGCCCGAGGGAGCCCAAATCTTTTGTGCACGCCCCTGGTGGGTACGTGGTCACGGCCCAGGGGTCAAATATTTAGTTTCGGGGTCCCCAAGCCTGGGGTACACCATTTGAAGGAAAGGTCCTAGAGCCTGGGCTTTGCTTGAGGTGCTAGCCAGTGTGTCTGCCCGGACCCAGGCATGTATGGCTGGGATGCTGTGACCCCAGACCTCTGGTGTGAGCCTGCTCAAAGGACGAAAACGGACCTTTCCCCCCTTCTCACCCCCAAAAAAAGCTCTAAACTGCTCCTGGAACTCGTGCAGGTCGAAAGTGGTCTCAGGCCCGAACTGATTCCCTGGCTAATGTCTTCACGGGGTCCCCAGTTTCGGGGTACACCATTTGAGGGGAACGTCCTGAGCTCCAAATTTATTTTTCCTGATAGCCAGTGTCCGCCCGACTCAGGCATATCTCACACGACGCTGTAGCCCCCCAGGACCTCTGCGTGAGCCTGGCTCAAAGTGACCCGGAAAACGGACCCTGACCCCCTTTGCACTTCAAAAAAGTTCCAACTGCTCCGGCTCAAGACCCCCGAAAGGTTCTGGAGGCCCTGGACCAGAATCCGGAAGCAAGTCTCTAGGCTCTCGGGAAGGCCAACTCTGTGGTAAGGTCTAGGAAAAGTGGTCAAGACCCCCAGATCCACCTCCCTTAGGGTTCAGGCGCCCAATTCTAAACAGTTCCAGAAAAAGTATTTTTTCCGGGTCTTGATGGGTACCTGGACCCCCCAGGACCCCCAAGGTCTCTCCTGGGCTCTGGGATGAGTTGCGAAGAAAGGTGCGAAAAAGGTCCATAATCTGAAGAAAGTGACAGAGTGTTGACCTCCTGAAAATATGACTGAGCCAGAAAAATGAATTAACAAAAACCAGGTTGTAAAGGACACTTAGAAAAAAAACCGCCTATACCTCCTTTTAGACAGAAAACCTGCTGAGTCCAAAACACTCAGAAAAAAACGACAAAGTCAGGAGCTCTCAGAAAACGTGCTGAGTCCAAAACACTTCAGGAAAAAAACGACAAAGTCAGAGCCTCAGAAAAAACGTCTGAGTCCAAAAACACTCCAGAAAAAACGACAAAAGTCAGAGCCCCAGAAAAAATGACTGAGTTTTTTCGACTGTGGAGAGGCAAACATGCAGTTCTAAATGCGCGACTGCGGTACTGTGCTCCAGTGTGCCCATTTTGATAGTCATCAAGACACTCTCGCATCTAAATCAGAAACCCAGTTTGGAAAAAGTGATAATCGAGAGGGCTTCTCAAACAAAATGCGTGGCCGAATTAAAGCATTATCACGGGATGCCAAACTGGTAGAGCCGGTCCGATTGACTCCATTTTTTGGGCGTTTGGGAGCTGTTTGAGTCAAAGTTTCAACTGATTTCGGAGTGCTTTCCGGCACGGACGAGTAAACGGGAGACATCCAGCTAATACGGGATCTCCTGACTTGTGCCATTAATTCGGCGTGCTGGGCGTGGGTGTGGTGTCCGAATTCTGATCACTTTTTGGCGGATTATTGAAAATTTCAAAAAAAGCTCCAGAGGGGGTCGACGTCGGGCGTCACAGTCCGAGGACAGGCCACTTGTCGGACTGGAGTGGTTGAGCTAAGCGTCATGGATGAATCTTTTTTTTTTCCCAGAAAAACGGCTGAGTCCAAAAACACCTGTGAAAAAAATGTCTATAATTTTTTGAGGGGAAAACGGCTGAGTCGAAAGACACTCAGAAAAAAAAATATTTTTTTGACGTGGAAAAACGCTGAGTCCAAAAAACACTAAAAAACGACAAAGTCAGGAGCCTCAGAAAATGACTGAGTTTTTCGACTGTGGAGAGGCAAACATGCAGTTTCCAAATGCGCGCACTGCACGTGCTCCAGTGTGCCCATTTGATAGAGTAACAAGACACCTCTCGCAGACTTAAATCAGAAACCCAGTTTTTGAAAAAAGGATAATCGAGAGGGCTTCAAAACAAACGTGGCCGAATTAAAAGGCATTATCACGGATGCCAAACTGGTAGAGCCGGTCCGATTGGACCCTGCTTTTTGCTGCTTTTGGAGCCGTTTGAAACAAAAGTTTCAACTGACTTTCGAGTGCTTTCTCCTGCACGGACGAGTAAACGGAGACATCCACATGTGGATCTCCTGACTTGTGCCATTAATTCGGCGTGCTGGGCGGGTGTGGCGTCCGAATTTTGGATCACTTCTTGGCGGATTGAAAATTTCAAAAAAGCTCCGGAGGGGGTCGACGGGTCGTCACCAGTCCGCTGAGGACAGCTCACTTCGTCGGACTGTATTGCGGTTGAGCGAGTGTCGCGGAGTGAAAAAAAAAGAACTAGGAGAGGCTCGGCACCCTTGTCTACTGTAGTCCGATACAGCCTACTTGGCCGGACTGCGTGGTTGAGCGAGTGCGTCATGGAGGAAAAAAGAACTAGAGAGGGTCAAGTGATCCTGTCACCAGTCCAAGGACAGCTCACATCGTCGGACTGCGTGGTGGAGCGAGTGTCATGGAGGAAAAAAGAACCAGAGAGGGTCGGCGACTTAAGTCACTAGTCCGATGACAGCTCACTGGCCGACTGGCGGGTTGCGCTGAAAGTGTCGCGGATGATTTTTCCCCCAGGAAACGAGACTGAGTCCAAAAACACTCAGAAAAAACGACAGGTGCCGGTGGAAGCCCAGAAAATGACTGAGTTTTTCGACTGTGGAGGCAAACATGCAGTTTCCAAATGCGCTAATCGCACTGTGCCCAGTGTGCCCATTTGATAAGGGGTCACCAAGACACCTCTCGCACGAAATCAGAAAACCCAGTTTTGAAAAGTATAATCGAGAGGGCTTCAAAACAACGTGGCCGAATTAAAGCGCATTATCACGATGCCAAACTGGTAGAGCCGGTCCCATTGACCCGGTTTTAAGCGTTTGGAGCCGCTTGAAGCAAAAGTTTGATCCGACCGAGTGCTTTCCCGGCACAGACGAGTAAAGGAGACATCCACATGGATCTCCTGAATTGCCATTAATCTGGCGTGCTGACGTGGGTGTGGTGTCTGAATTTCGATCACTTTGTCGGATTGAAAATTCTCAAAAAAGCTCCGGAGGGGGGGGTCGATACCAGTCCGATGACAGCTCACTTCGCCGGATTGCGTGGTTGCGCGAAAGTGTCATGGAGGAAAACAAAGAACCAAAGAGAGGGTCGTTTACCCTGTCAGCCAGTCCGATGACAGCCTTACTGGGCCGGATCATGGGTTGCCAGAAAGTGTCATGGAGGAAACAAAGAACTAGAGAGGGTCGCGACCCTGTCACTAGTCCGAGGACAGCCTACTTGCCGACTGGTGGTTAAAAAAAGGAATATGGATGATTTTTTCCCCAGAAAACGACTGAGTCCAAAAACACTCAGAAAAACGTCTATAATTTCAAAATGACAGAGTGTGCTGCATGGGAGTAAGGCACTTGTGGAGGGCATGTCCATGAGACCTCCTTCCAGTGCGAGAAAGTTAAATTGTTTAACTTACATTTTCTATAACCCAGGCACGAAAATCAAAGTAAAAAGGAGCAAATGTTAGAGTTTTTCGATCAGGAGAGGCAAAATGCGCATTTTTCATAAGTAAATGTGTACTGTACATCAGTGTGCCCTTTGATAAGGGGTCAAGACACCTCTCAGCATTAAATCGGAAACCCAGTTTTTCAGGAAAAGTCTTATCATAGATTTGAGAAGGACTTTGAAAAGGTGTCCTAATATGAGAGTTTTCGGAATGGTCAAACGCTGAGTTTTGTCTGAGCTCTTGTAAACTCCCTGAAATTACTCAGAGGTCGTGAGCAGGTCCGCCCCAGTCACACTCTACTTTTCTAGTCCGAATGAGAGAGAGAGCATTCAATGTACCTGTGAGGGTCAGACCCCGGGTCTGATGGAGGTCTTTTAAAATATGTATAAGTTCTTTTTTCCATGCCGCTTACCCAGACTGGTGCAGCAAACGGACTCCTCCATCGAGGGCCCCCGCCGCCGGCCTCAGGTCGTCTGGGCGGTGGTTCCTCCGCCCGAGGGTTCGGCTCTCAGCCCGGAGGGCCCTGTCGCGGGTACCGCCGCACTTCCACGGCAGGAACCATTGCAGCGAGACTGAGACGCCCCGGCTCCCCAGCGTTGTCTCTTCCGACTGGCCCGCTGACCTGAGCCACATCCCCATTGTGCCGTGGTGAGAGGTGCGCCAGCGACGCGGGCCTCCGGGAACATTGATCGAACCCTACCGCATTGTACCAAAACCTAATGCTCTCCCACACGCTGCGCCAAGGCTTCCGGTCTTCCGGAACTGGTGGCGGGCTGGCCCCAAACTCCACCCCAGTGCACGCGCTTATGCGGAGTTCCGCCTGCCGGGTGACGGAGGGCTACCCGGTTGATTCCTGCCAGTAGCATATGCTTGTCTCAAAGATTAAGCCATGCAAGTCTAAGCATTGACAATGGCTGGCACAGTGAAACTGCGGCGGCTCATTAAATCAGTTGGCGGTTCCTTTGATCGCCCAACGTTACTTGGATAATCAGGCACCCCAGAGCTACATGCAAACGAGCGCTGACCTTCGGGATGCGCATTTATCAGACCCAAACCTATGCGGGTGGCCTCTCGGGAAGTACCGACGCTTTGCAGGACTTAGAGAACCTTGAGCCTATCGCTGGTCTTCGTGGCGCTTAATGCGGTCATTCGAATGTCTGCTCTATCAACTTCGATGGTACTTTCTTGTGCTCTACCATGGTGACTACGGGTAACGGGGAATCAGGTTCGGACCCGAGAGGTGGAGCCTTGAGAAACGGGCTACCACATCCAAGGGCGCAGCATACAAGAATTACCCACTCTTAATTCGGGAGGTAGTGTGATTTGTAATAACATTATAATTTTCTGTTCTAATTGAATGAGTACACTTTTAAATCTTTAACGAGGATCCATTGAGGGCAAGTTCAGCCAGCAGCCGCGTAATTCCAGCTCCAATAGTCGCATTTTTAAGTTGCTGCAGTTGTAAGCTGTAGTTGATCCGGGATCGAGCTGACGGCCGCGAGGCGAGTCACTGTCTGTCCCAGCCCCCCTGCCTCTTCTCGGCGCCTCGATGTTTAACCGAGTAACCTGTCCTGCCGCTGATTTTGAAAAATTAGAGTGTTCAAAGCAGGCCTCACGCCTGAATACTGCAGCTAGGAATAATGGAATAGGACTCGGTTCTATTTCTGGTTTTTCTTCATGAACTGGGGCCATGATTAAAAGGATTTTAAGCCGGGACATTCAGACAGCCGCTATAGAGGTGAAATTTTTGGACCGGGCGCAAGACGACGAAGCGAAAGCATTTGTCGAAGAATGTTTTCTATTAAATCGAAGAACGAAAGTCGAGGTTCAAGATTTATCAGATACCGGGCTGAGGTTCCAACAATTACAAACGATGCCAACTAGCTTATCCGGGCATGCGAGTTCTATGACTCATTGGCAGCGTCTCGAAACCAAAGTCTTTGGGTTCTGGGAGTAGAAGGTGTTGAAACTTAAAGGAATTGACGGGCACCACCAGGAGGAGTCATGGGTTTAGACCTGATTCTACCACGGGAAACCTCACCCGCCCGGACACGAAAGGATTGACAGATTGACAGCTCTTTTTCGATTCTTGTAGGTGCATACGTTTAGTTGGTGGAGCGATTTGTCTGTTAATTCCGATAACGAACGAGACTCGTGTATGCTAACTTAGTTACGCGCCCCGTGCGGTCGGCGTCCAACTTAGAGGACAAGTGGTTTTCAGTCACACGAGATTGAGCAATAACAGGTCTGTGATGCCCTAGATGTCCGGGCTGCATCAGCGCCACATCAGAGGGATCACGCAGTTCTTACCCTTCGCCGAGAGGCGGTAATTCCAAATGAACTCCCACTCGTGATAGGGATTGGGGTCAAATATTTCTATGAACGAGGACCCTTAAGCGCGGGTCATAAGCTTTCCCGCGTTGATTAAGTCCTGCCCTTGTACACAATCATCGCCATTAACATTGATGGTTTAGTGAGGTTCGATCGCCCCGCTGAGTCGGCAAATGGCACTGGCGGAGTGCCGAGAAGACGCATCAAAATCTGACTATCTAGAGGAAGTAAAAGTCGTAACAAGGTTTCCGTGAGGGTGAACTCTGCGGAAGGATCATTACCGATAAACAAAGGCACGCGTCCCGCCTGTGACAAGGAAAACCGGCGTTGAGGCGGTGTCGATGCCTGCCTCCGGCAGCGGGCGGGCGCCACGAGGCGCCTGGCCCGCCGGTGGAGGTCTCTTCGGGGGAATACCACGCGCCTAAGCAGTCCACCTTGGTCCCCGGCCCCACCTTCGGCCGGACGCAAGTCCGGGCGCCAACGGTGGAGAGCCCAAAAACACTCTGAACGAGATCTCTGAACGACGCGCGGGCGCTGTCGCCCTCGACCGGGGCCGCTCCTCCGCCGCGCCCCTCCGGTACTTACCCGACAGCCTTCTCGCGAGGGTGGCGGGGGTTCAATGACTCTGTTCCGCCTCGGATCAATTTCCGGCGCTATGGGCGGAGCGCTCGGGCGGTATTTGTCCTTGGCCTGACAAAAATCATTTCATGCTTGTCTCAAAAGAACAGAGGCCCCAGGAAAACAAAAATCAAAAAAGAGAACAACACAACTCTTAGCGTGTGGATCACTGCCGCATGCCGATGAAGAATCTGAAAGCACAAGTAGAACTAATGTGAATTGCAGGACACATTGATCATCGACACTTCGAACGCGACCTTGCGCCCGTTCCCTTCCCGGCTACGCCGTCTGAGAGTGGTCGTTTTGCAACAAATCGGAGCAGCTCGCTTCTCCGCTGCTGGAGCCAGAGGCACCCGCTGCTCGCGGCTCCTCAAATGCAGACCGCCGATGCCCGTGCGGTAGGCCCTTGTCGTCTCGCCCTGGTTGCGGAACCTCCTCTCGCCCTGCTCGCCACGTCTTCGCTGGGAGGGACGGCGGGCGCGCCTTCGTGCCCGGGTTTGCAGGCGCTGCTGCCGGTGACTCGACCGCTCTGTGTTGCCCGCGCTGGCTGGCCCGAGTTCGCGGCTGCCAGTGAGCCCTAGGTTGGTGATCGGGTGGAGATCAGGTGATTCGCCGCCGGACCTTCCTTCCGCCGCGCGGGTACCCGGACGTAACCAGGATGTTGCGGAGCCTCTGCTCTTCTCCCGAGCCGGAGCCACACTGCCGCTCGGGTGCGCCTCATTCACCACGCACTCAGATCAGAGATTTGCGACAACCCGCTGAATTTAAGGTTATTATTGCCGGAGGAAAAGAAATCAACAAGGATTCCCCAGTAGCGGCGCAGCTAAGAGGAACAGCCCAGCGCCAATCCCCGCCCCGACAGGCGGATTGCAATATGGGCGATGGAAGATCGCTGCCCGTGCTTCGCCGCTTGAGTCTCTGGATCGCAGGCTCATCCTGTATGGACGGTGTGTGGCCGGTAACGGCCCCGCCGTGGGTCCGCCTTCGGAGTCGGGTTGTTTTAAACAGCCCAAAGTGGTGGTAAACTCCATCTAAGGCTAACATCACACGAGACCGAAATGACAAGTACCTTGGCGGGAAAGTTGAAAGAACTTTGAAGAGAGTTCAACAGGGCGTGAAACCGCTGAGAGGTAACGGTAGCCCGCGAGTCTGCTCGGGACCCAACTCGGCGCAGTCAGGGACGCCGGGCCAGGCGTTTGGGGATCTCGTATTCCCGGGCGCTTGTTGGCTGACCCGCTGGGCGGAGCCCGCTATGAAGAGCCGCGATCGCTCTAGGTCGGTGGCTTGGAAAGGCTCGCCAAGGTGGTTTCGGTGGGCTGCCGCGGCGTTTTATACAGCGCCCATTGCCCGGACCTCGCCGCTTCCCGCCGTGGACATAGCATTTCTGCTGGCGCCTTCTCTCGCTGCGCGGAGGGACGTGGCCCTGCTCCCGCCACGGTCGACTGGGTGACTGTCTCAGTGCGCCACCGCTGGCCGTGGTCACGGTGGCGGATCGCAGTGGCGCCAGGGGCCCGGCGGCGACAGCCGGCAACCCACCCGACTCCGCCTGGAACATGACCAGGAGGCCCAACGCACAGCCGAGGGTGAATCAAACCCTGCGGGCTAATGAAAGTGAGGCCAGTAACCCGCCGGCCGAGGTGGGATCCTGCCCCGAGAGGGTCGGGCGCACCACCGTCTGCCCGCCTGCGACTGTCGTGGGAGGTGGGAGCGTGAGCGCGCGATAGTGACCCGGGAAGATGGTGAACTATGCCTGGCAGGGCGGCCAGAGAAATCTCTGGTGGAGGCCCGTGAAGCGTCCTGACGCAGTAAATCGGGTCGTCCGACCTGGGTATAGGGCGAAGACTAATCGAATCCATTCAGTAGCTGGTTCCCTCCAAGTTTCTCAGGATAGCTGGTTTGTTGAGTCTCGCAGTTTTATCTGGTAAAGCCGCACGATTAGAGGTCTTGGGGCCGAAATCTATCAACCTATTCTCAAACTTTAATGGTAGCCTGCTGGTTTTGTCAAGTGAAATGCGAGCCTAGTGGGCTACTTTTGTGAAGCAGAACTGGCGCTGGGATGGAACTAACGCCGGGTTATGCTTCGATGCCGACGCTTCATCAGACCCCAGAAAAGGTTATCGGCGAGACAGCATAGTACGTGTGGCTATGGAAGCTTGAACTGGCTAAGGAGTGTGTAAACAACTTCACCTGCCGAATCAACCAGCTCCTGAAAATGGATGGTATGCTTAAGCCGCCGTGGGCCTGATACCGCCGCCGCCGGCAACAAGAGCCGCAGGGCTGCGCCATGACGAGTAGAGGGCTGCGGTGAGCATTTAGAAGTTTAAAGCGGGGTCTGGTGAGCCGCTGGTGCAGATCTTGGTGGTAGTAGCAAATATTCAAACAGAACTTTGAAGGCCGGAGTGAGAAGGGTTCCATGTAGCAGCAGCGAACATGCGGCCGTCGGTCTTTAAGAGACAGGCGTAACGTCGCTCTGGGCGGCGGCGAGCGGCCTATGTCGCCTCTGCCGCCGATCGAAAAGGGAGGCCGGCCCAGATTCCCTGAATCTGAGTGGCGGAGACAGGCGCCAGAAGGCGCCCAGTGCGGTAAAAACTATCTCCAGAGAAGGGCGTAGCCCCCGGGAGAGTCTTTTTGTGAAGGGCAGGGCGCCTGGAATGGGTTCCGGCTTTAGAGGGTCCGCAGTTCGAAAGGCGGGCGGTTCCGGGCAAGTCCGCGAGTTCTCGCTGGCCCTTGAAAATCCCGGAGGAGAAGGTGTAAATTCGCCAGCCGCACTCCATATCCGGCAAGGTTCTGCACAGAACAGCCTTCTGGCATGTTGATGAAGGCTGGTAAGGGAAGTCGGCAACCAGATCCGTAATCCCCGGGAAAAAGGATTGGCCTCAAGAGCCGCCGAGTCGTCGGGCTGCTGCGGCGTGGCTGGGCCGAGCTGCGCTGGTGGAGTAACGGTTGCCGCCTCTTCCTCTTCCACCGGTCTGAACGCGGGATCGCGCCTGCTGCGCCCCGCTTCTCGCGCCGTGGGATAACGGGGGTTTAGCTGTGGGTACCCGTAGCCGCCGAGGTTGTGACGGAGGGGAGTGGTGCTAGGGCGTGTTAGCGACGGCGCATTTCCGGACGCAAAGCCGGGCCCTTCGCGGATCTCAGCTACGTGCCTGCCGGTCCCCGTCAAGGCGGGGTCCCGGGATGGGTTGCTCTGCTGGCGCAGCAGCCGACTTAGAACTGCGCGGACCAGGAACTGACTGTTTAATTGAAACAAAGCATCGCCAAGGCTCAAGGTGCTGGACGCGATGAATTTCGCCCAGTGCTCTGAATGTCAAGCGAAGAAATTCAATGAAGCGGTAAACGGCGGGAGGTACCGCGACTTTTGCGTAGGCCAAATGCCCTCGCCATCTAATTAGGTGACGCCGCGATGAATGGATGAAATCGAGGATTCCTACTGTCCTTACCTACCATTCCAGCTGTAAAACCACAGCCAAGGAACGGGCTTGGCAGAATCAGCGGGAAAGAAGACCCTGTTGAGCTTGGATCAGGTCTGGTACTGTGTGGCGAGGAAGGGAGTGTCCTGTCAGCCAGCAGCCACCATCACCATTGCCACTTCACCGTGAGACGAAGGTTCGGCGGGCCTGCCGGTGAAGCGCCGTGTTCTTTTGTCAAGAATTCGCCCGTATAAAGCAGGTGTAGGATGACTGGCAATTTTGTCAAATGCAGAACTTATATACAGCCTAGGAGGACAGAAACCTCCTGTGAGCAGAAGGGCAAAAGCTCGCTGATTCGATTAGTATGAATACAGACCGTGAAAGCGGGCTCACGATCTCTTCCGACTTTTTGCTCTTAAGCAGGAGGTGTCGAAAGTTACCACAGGGATAACTGGCTTGTGGCGGCTAAGAAGCCGCTCATAGCGACGCCGCTTGATCCTTTCTCGATGTCGGCTCCTTCCTATCATTGTGAAGCAGAATTCGCTGGATTGTTCACCACTAATAGGAACGTGAGCTGGGTTTTCTTAACGCCGTGAGACAGGTTAGCTTTTAACTTACCGATGATGTGTTGTTGCAATAGTAATCCAAATTAGCATGAGAGGAACCTCCGCAGGTTCAGACATTTGTGTATGTGCTTATTGAGAGCCACGAAAGGGTTACCATCTGTGGATAAGACTTAACGTCAGCTTAATCCCACGGATGAATGGCGTACCAGCGCTTTATCTTCCGGTTGTCCCGGATAACCGACTTCCGGTCGGTGAGTAGAGCTGTTCGTGGCAGGGCTGGGGAAAGGGCCCAGTGAAGGGTTGCCCTTCTCCTACCTCGCACTGCATGTTTGTGGAGAACCTGGTGTTAAATCACCAGCAGACGACCTGATTCTGTCGGGGGTCTTGTAATGAGAAGAGCAGCAATCTCTGGCCATGCATCTACTGAAAGTCAGCCTCGATCCAAGCGGTCGCCGTGGGCGCAGCCCCACCCCGACACCCCTCTTCCACTTCCCATTTTTTCGGCACCCAGGCATGCAAACAAAAAACTTGAAAAGAGAGAGTCATCCATCACTTGGCTTGAAGCTCTACTCCATCACGGGTGGCTCAGGCCGGCAGGCAGGTTTAGATGCCTGGCCTCAAGTAGCTGGTCCTTTTCATAAAAGAGCCATGTGCTGTTGGCTGTGTGAGCTGATCCGACATCGGGTGACTCCAGATTTGGCAGGCAGGCAGCAGGCCAGAGTGCCTGCTCTGTCAATAGACTTCTTAAATGTTTTAACAACACCAGGGCGCGAAAACTTAGGAAAAATCCCATAAAATAAAAAAAGAGCCATGTACAAGTTGGCTGTGAGTTGATCCGACATCGGTGACTCAGGACGGGCAGGCAGGCCACAGAGTGCCTGCCTGTCAATAGACTTTAAATGTTTTAATAACACCAGGGGCGCCGAAAAAAATTAGAAAAATCCCATAAAAATAAAAAAGAGCCATGTACAAGTTGATGTGAGCGATCTGACATCATGACTCCAGGACGGCAGGCAGCAGAGGCCTTGCCTGTCAATAGACTTAAATGTTTTAATAACACCAGGGCGAAAAAACTAGGAAAAATCCCATAAATAAAAAAAAAGAGCCATGTGCTGCTGGCTGTGAGTTGATCCGACATCGGGTGACTTTAGACGGGCAGGCAGCCAGAGTGCCTTGCCTGTCAATAGACTTTAAATGTTTCTAATAACACCAGGGCGCGAAAAAAACTTAGAAAAAAATCCCATAAATAAAAAAAAAAGAGCCATGCACAAGTTGGCTGTGAGAGTTGATCCGACATCGGGTGATTCAGACGGGCAGGCAGGCCAGAGTGCCTGCCTGTCAATAGACTTTAAATGTTTTAATAACACCAGGGCGAAAAAACTTAGAAAAATCCCATAAAATAAAAAAAGAGCCATGTACAAGTTGGCTGTGAGTTGATCCCACATCAAGATTCTGATCGGCAGGCAGGCCAGAGTGCCTGCCTGTCAATAGACTTTAAATGTTTTAATAACACCAGGGCGAAAAAAACTTTAGAAAAATCCCGACAAATAAAAAGAGCCATGTACAAGTTGGCTGTGAGTTGATCCGGCATCGGTGACTCAGACGGGCAGGCAGGCCAGAGTGCCTGCCTGTCAATAGACTTAATGTTTACTAACACCAGGGCGCGAAAAACTTCTAGAAAAAAATCCCCATAAAATAAAAAGAGCCATGTACAAGCATGGACGGATCCGACATCGGGTGACTCAGGACGGGCAGGCAGGCCAGAGTGCCTGCCTGTCAATAGACTTTTAAATGTTTTAATAACAATTAGGGCGCAAAAAAACTTTCTAGAAAAATCCTATAAAATAAAAAAGAGCCATGCATAAGTTGGCTGTGAGTTGACCGGTTATCGGGTGACTGAAGGGTGCAGGCAGGCCAGGAGCGCTCTGCCTGTCAATAGACTTCTTAAATGTTTTAATAACACCAGGGCTAAACACCTCAGGAAAAACAGCTATAATTGATTTATAACACCAAAGAGGCGCCGGTTTACACCTTCTAGAAAAAAACAGCTATATTTTGATTTATACACCAGAGCAAGCAACACTTAGAAAAAAAACAGCTATACTTTTGATTTATAACACCAGAGGCGGGGTTTGTTAATTTTCTTAGAAAAAACAGCTATAATTTTGATTTATAACACCAGGGGCGCACAAACTTTGGACCAGGCGATTATAGGTGTTTACCCAGGGTGGGGGCCACAGTGGGGTCCATCATCTAGTCGGGAGGTGCGCAAGGTTGTGGTTCTTCGTTTCCAGGCCAGGACTCCACATGCCCAGAAGAGAGCCTCTGTTGGGTCTGGGTGTTGGTGGTTCCTGTCGTCCCTGGTTCCTTCAGGACCAGGGCCTCCAGGCTGCTGCTGTCAGGCCCAGAGGAGAGCTCTGGTTGGGTCTGGGTGTTGGTGGTCTTGCCGGTCCCTGGTTCCTTTCCAGGACCAGGCCCTCCCAGTTGTGCTGTTTTTCAGGCTCCAGAGGAGAGCCTCTGGTTGGGTTCCTGGGTGTTGGTGGTCTTGCCGGGTCCCTTGGTTCCTTCTGAGACCAGGGCCCCTCCAGGTGCTGGGTCAGGCCCAGAGGAGAGCCTCTGGCTGGGTCTGGGTGCTGGTGGTCTTGCTGTGTCCCTGAGTGACCAATCCCTCCGGGGAAGGTCCCAGAGCTCTGGGTTTTGTTGTGGCGGTGATAGCCAGTGTCCGCCCGACCGGGATTCCTGGGCACAAGTTCCCTGCGGGGGTCCCCGGTTTCGGGGGTACAGCGTTTAAAGGCAGGGTCCCAGAGCCCGGGCCTGGGGATGAGGTGATAGCTAGTGTCCAGACGCACCCGGCATGTATCGTATGACCCCTGTGGCCCTTAGAACTGTCAGCAAGTGGTAGCCTCAGCAGAAGAGTGAAATTTTCAGGTGATGCTGGTCTCCCGGTACCTGGGGCATTTCAAGTGTCTCCCCAGGAGGTGGTTTCTGGGGTGTAATCTCCTGGGAAGGTCTGCTGACGGAGCCCAAATTTTTGTGCATGCCCTGGTGGTATGTGGCGTCAGCGGCCCAGGGTCAAAAATTTAGGCTTGGGTCCCCAGTTTCGGGTACACCATTTGAAGGAAAACCGAGTTCAGTTTTGTTTGAGTTAGCCAGTGTCCACCAGACCTGGGCATGGCTAGGTCGACGCCAGACCCCAGGACCTCTGTGTGAGCCCGGCTCAAAGGACGTGAGAAAACGGACCTTTCTCCCTTCTCACCCCGAAAAAGTCTAAACTCTGCCTTGAACTCGCAGGTCGAGTTGGCCTCAGGCCCTTTAACTGGATTCCTGAAGCATTGCTCATGGGGGTCCCCCGGTTTTCGGGGCACAGCGGTCGAAGGCAGGTCCCAGAGCCTGGGCCCAGGTTGAGGTGATAGCCAGTCTCCGCCCGGACTCACGCATGTATGGCTCGGACGCCAGACCCGCAGGACCTTCTGCGGAGCCCGACCAAAGGACGTGAGAAAACGGACCCTCCCCTCTTTTCTCTCCCCGAAAAAAAGCTCCAGACTCCGCCAGCCTGGCACTCCTGAGTTGGGCCCGGAGGGGCCCCCGGACCGGATTCCCGGCACAAGTCTTCTCATGGGTCCCCCTGTTTTCGGGGTACAGCGCTCGAAGGCCGGGTCCCAGAGCCCGCCTAGGATGAAAGTGATAGCCAGTGTCCGTCCGCACCCGGGCATGTATCGCATGACCCTGTAGTCTCTTAGGACTGTCACCGGGTGGTGTCAAAAAGAGGAAATGTCAGTGATGCTGGTCTCTCACAGTCCTAGCACTGCGACCCCCAGGGAAGTGGTGGGGTTTTGCCCACAACTCTGTCAAGAACTGACGGAGCCCAAATTTTGTGCATGCCCTGGTGGGTATGTGGGTCATGTGCCCAGGGTCAAAAATTAGTTTCGCCCCCAGTTTTCGGGGTACACCATTTGAAGGAAAGGGTCCTAGAGCTCCGGGCTTTGTTTGAGGTGCTAGCCAGTGCGTCTCGCCCGACTCAGGGGCATGTATGGCTTCGACGCTGTGACCCCAGGACTCTTCTGCGTGAGCCCGGCTCAAAGGACGGAAAACGGACCTTTCCCTTCTCACCCCTAAAAAAGCTCCAACTGCCTGAACTCGCAGGTCGAGTTGGGTTCCCTAGGCCCCGAATCACTCCCCGGCATAAGTCTTCACGGGGTCCTCAGTTTTCGGGTACACCATTTGAGGGAACGTCCTGAAGAGCCTGGGCTCATTTTTCCTGATAGCCAGTGTGTCCGTCCGGACTCAGGCATATCCTGCCACGGACGCTGGTAGGCCCCCAGGACCTCTGGTGTGAGCCTGGGCTCAGGCGACCCGGAAAACGGACCTTCTGGACCCCTTTGCACCCGAAAGGTTCCAAACTGCCCTGGCCTGCACCCCGAGTTGTTCCCGGAGGGCCCCGGACCAGAACTGGAAGCAGAAGTCTCGAGCCTCGGGAAGGCCAACTTCCGGTGGCAAGGTCCAGGCGTCAAGACCCCCAGGATCCACTCTCATTAGGGGGTCCAGGCGCCCACCTCCCAGCCGAGAAAAAGTATTCTTTTTCCGGTCTGATGGGTACCTGGACCCCCCAGGACCCCTGGCGACTCTCCTGGACTCTGGGTGATTTCCATAAAAAAACCGAAAAAAGCTCCATAATCTGAAAAATGACAGAGGTTGACCTCCTGAAAAATATGACTGAGTCAGAAAAATGAATTGGGAATAAAACCAGGGTTGTAAAGTGACACTTAGAAAAAACCGCTCATAATTTTCAGACAGAAAACGGGCTGAGTCCAAACACTCAGAAAAAAACGACAAAGTCAGGAGCCTCAGAAAAACGGCTGAGTCCAAAAACACTCAGAAAAAACGACAAAGTCAGGAGCCAGAAAAACGCTTCCGAGTCCAAAAACACTAGAAAAAACGACAAAGCCAGAGCCCTGTGAAATGACTGAGTTTTTTTGACTGTGGAGAGGCAAACATGCTGTTTCCAAATGCCGACTGCGGTATTGCGCTCCAGTGTGCCCATTTGATAAGGGTCACCAAGACACCTCTTCAAGACGAAATCAGAAACCTGCTTGAAAAAGTGATAATCGAGAGGGCTTCAAACGTGGCCGAATTAAGTGCATTATCACGGATGCCAAAACTGGTAGAGCCGGTCCGATGACTCCATTTTTGGGCGTTTGAGCCGCTTGAAACAAAAAGCCTAATCCGACTTCGAGTGCCGGCACGGACGGTAGCAAAACGGAGACATCCACATGGATCTCCTGACTTGTGCCATTAATTCGGCGTGCTGGGCGTGGGTGGTGTCCGAATTTCGATCACTTTTTGGCGATTGAAAATTTCAAAAAAGCTCCGAGGGGGGTCGATCGCCGGGTGTCACCAGTCCGAGGACAGGCCACTTTGTCGAGACTGGAGTGGCTGAGCTGAAGGGGCGTCATGATGAATTTTTTTTTTTCCCAGAAAAACGGCTGAGTCCAAAAAAATGACTTCAGAAAAAAAAATGTCTAATTTTTGAGGGGAAAAACGGCTGAGTCGAAAGACACACTCAGAAAAAAATATTTTTTGACGGAAAAACGTTGAGTCCAAAAACACTCAGAAAAAAACACAAAGTCAGGAGCCCCAGAAAATGACCTCGAGTTTTTCGACTGTGGAGAGGCAAACATGCAGTTTTCCAAATGCGCGCGACCGTGTACTGTGCTCCAGTGTGCCCATTTGATAAGGGGTCACCAAGACACCTCTCTCGGCATTTAAATCAGAAACTCCAGTTTTTGAAAAAAAAGTGATAATCGGAGAGGGCTTCCAAACAAACGTGGCCGAATTAAAGTGCATTATCACGGGATGCCAAACTGGTAGAGATGGTCCGATTGACCCATTTTGGCAGCAGCTTTTGGGAGCGCTGAAACAAAAGTTTCAATCCGACTTCTCTTCGAGTGCTTTCTGGCACGGACGAGTAAACGGAGACATCCACATGGATCTCCTGACTTGTGCCATTAATTCGGCGTGCTGGGCGTGGGTGTGGTGTCCGAATTTCGATCACTTTGGCGGATTGAAAATTTCAAAAAAGTCTGGAGGGGGGGGTCGACGTATTGCCACTCAGTCTGAGGACAGCTCACTTCTGTCGGACTGCGGTTGAGCGAGTGTCAAAGGAGGAAAAAAAGAACTAGAGTGGTCGGCGACCTGTCACTAGTCCGATGACAGCTCACTTCGCCGGACTGCGGTTGGAGCTGAGTGTCGCGGAGGAAAAAAGAACCAGAGAGGTCGTTGACCGTCACCAGTCCGAGGACAGCTCACTTCGTCGACTGGCGTGGTTGAGCGAAAAAGGTCATGGAGGAAAAAAAAAAAGAACCAGAGAGGGTCGGGCGACCTGTCACCAGTCCGGCGACAGCTCACTACGACCGCGCGGGTTGCGCGAAAGTGCTTACGATTTTTCCCAGGAAAAACGATTGAGTCCAAAAACACTCAGAAAAAACGATGTCAGAAGCCCCAGAAAAATGACTGAGCTGACTGTGGAGAGGCAAACATGCACTTCCCAAATGCGCGATCGCAGTACTGTGCTCCAGTGTGCCCATTTGTGATAAGGGCCACCAAGACACCTCGCACGCAAATCAGAAAACCCAGTTTTTTAAAAAGTGATAATCGAGAGGGCTTCCCAAACAACGTGGCCGAATTAAAGTGCATTATCACGGATGCCAAACTGCAGAGCGGTCCGATTGACCCATTTTTTTAAGCGTTTTGGAGCCGCTTGAAGCAAGTTTCAATCCGATTTCGAAAGTGCTTTCCGGCACAGACGTAGTAAAGGGAGACATCCACATGATCTCCTGACTTGTGCCATTAATCTCGCGTGCTGGACGGGTGTGGTGTCCACCCCTGATCACTTTTTGTCGGATTGAAAATTTCAGCAAAAAAAGTTCGAGGGGGGTCGATGGTCATTACCAGTCCGATGACAGCTCACTTGTCGGACTGCGCGTGGTTGCGCGAGTGCTGGCAGAGGAAAACAAAAGAACCAGAGAGGGTCGTTTACTCCTGTCACCAGTCCGATGACAGCTCACTTCTGGCCGACTTACCGCGTGGTTGGGCGCGAAAGTGTCATGGAGGAAAACAGAACCAGAGAGGGTCGTTGACCTCTGTCACCAGTCCGAGACAGCTCATCACTTCACGGACTGGCGCGGGTTGCGCGAGCGCCGCCATGGATGATTTTTCCCCAGAAAAAACGACTGAGTCCAAAAACACTCAGAAAAAACGTCTATAATTTGCCATAGAGAGTGTGCTGCATGGAGTAAGGGCACTTGTGGAGGCATGTCCATGTAGAGAGACCTCCTTCTTCCAAAGTGAGTAGGAAAGTTAAATTGTTTAACTTTTACATTTTCTATAACCTAGGGGCACGTAAAATCAGTAAAAGGAGCAAATGTTGTGTTTTCGATTGTGAGAGTAAAAACAAGGGCATTTTTTCATAAGTGCAAATGTGTAATGTGCCATCAGTGTGCCTTTTTGATAAGGGTCACCAAGATACTTTTACTGAAAACCCGTTTTCAGAAAAAGTCTTAATACAGATTTGAGAAGACTTTGCAAGGTGTCCTAATATGAGAGTTTTTCTCGAATGGTCAAACGTAGTTTGTTGAGCCTTGTAAACTCTGAAATTACTTCCAGAGTGTCGAGCAGGTCCGCCCCGAACAGCACACGACACTTTCAGTCCAATGAGGAGAGTATCCGGGACGGGCATCAGAGGTCAGGACCCCTGGTCTGACGGAGGCCTCGGAAATATGTATAAGTCTTCTTTTTTCCAGCCGCCACCCAGACCGAGCAGCAAACGGCGGATTCCTCCATCGGAGGGCCCCGCCGGGCCGGCTCGTGGTCGGTGCCCGGGCGGTGGTCTCCGCCCGAGGGTTCGCCTCTAGCCTGAGGCCCTGCAAGCCTGCATTTCCACGGGTGAACCATTGCAGCGAGACCGAGCGCCTGCTCCTTCCCCCTAGTTGTTCCTCCACTGACCCCGGCCGATTCCGGAGCCGGGCCACCCCACAGCGCGGTGATAAAGCGCTTCAGCGACGCACCGGAAACACATCGATCGAACTCACCGCATTGTACCAAACCCACGTTTCCCACACGCCAAGCGCCACGCTTCCCCGTCTTCCCTACCGGGAACTGCGGCGGGTTGGCCCCAAACCTACTCCCCAGTGCACGCGTCGACGGTGAGTTCCGCCCGCCGTGACGGGAGGGCTACCTGGTTGATCCTGCCAGTAGCATATGCTTGTTCCAAAGATTAAGCCATGCAAGTCTAAGCACACACGTGCTGGTACAGTGAAACCGCGTAATGGTCCATTAAATCAGTTATGGTTCCTTTGATCGCCCAACGCATTTGGATAACTGCGGCAATTCTAGAGTTAATACATGCAACGAGCCGATCTCGGATGCGTATTTATCAGACCAAAATCTACGCGGGTGTGGGTTTCCTCGCTTCGACGCTTTGGTGACTTCAGAGAACCTCGAACATCGGGGCTGGCCCTCGTGGCGGGCGACGTGTCATTCGGTCGTCTGCTTTTCCCATCAATCTTCGATGGTACTTTCTGTGCTCACTATGGCATCACGGTACGGGGAATCAGGGTTCGACCCGGAGAGGGAGCCTGGAGAAACGCTACCACATCCAAGGAAGGGCAGCAGGCGCCAAGAATTACCCAGCACTCCCGACTCGCTGGAGTAGTGATTTGTAATAACAATACAGGACTCTTCGCAGTCTCCTGTAATTGAACAATGAGTACACTTTAAATCCTTTAACGATCCATTGGAGGGCAAGTCTGGTGCCAGCAGTCATGTAAATTCTAGCCCAATAGCGAAGATTTTTGGGTTGCTGCAGTTAAAAAGCTCAGAAGTTGATCTCGGGATGTGAGCTGGACGGTCTGGCCATGAAGTAGTCACTGTCTGTCCAGCCCCTGCCTCCTCGGCTACCGATGTTTTAACTGAGTGTCCCAAGGGGTCCGTTGCCATTTTGAAAAAAAAATTAGGGAGTGTTCAAAGCAGGCCCCGTCGGCCCTGAATACTGCAGCTAGAATAATGGAATAGGACTCGGGTTCTATTTTGTGGGTTTCTTCATGAACTGGGGCCATGATTAAAAGGACGGCCGGGGACATTCAGATTGTGCGCCGCTTAGAGGTGAAATTCTGGACCGGGCGCAAGATTTGACGAAAAGGAAAAAGCATTTGTCAAGAATGTTTTATTAATCAAGAATCTAAAGTCGAGGTTCGAAGACGGTCGAGTACTGGCCGTAGTTCACCATAAACGACAACTAGCTTATCCGGGCGGCGTTATTCCCATGACCTGGCTGGCAGCGTCCGGGAACCAAAGTCTTTGGGTTCCGGGGGAGTACAAAAGCTGAAACTTAAAGGAATTGACGGAAGGGCACCATCAGGAGTGGAGCTCGCGGTTTAATTTGACTCAACACGGAAAACCTCTTACCCTGCCCTTAGACACGGAAAGGATTGACAGATTGACAGTTTTTTCTCGATTCTGTGGTGGTGGTGCATGGTCAGTTTTAGTTGGTGGAGCGATTGTCTGGTTAATTCCATAATCTAACGAGATCTGCATGCTAACTAGTTACGTCTCCGTGTGGTCGGTTCAACTTCTTAGAGGGACAAGTATGCCTGAATACACTTAGATTGAGCAATAACAGGTCCAGATGCCCTTAGATGTCCGGGCTGCACGCGCTACCACACTGAGTGGATCAGCGCAGGTTCACCCTTCGGCCGAGAGGCGGTAACCCAATTGAACCCCACCTGTGATAGGGATTGGGGATTGCAATTATTTCCCATGAACGCAGGAATTCCCAGGCTGGGTCATAAGCTCACAGCGATTAAGTCCCTGCCCTTTGTACACCGCCCGTCGCTACTGCCACCGATTGATGGTTTAGTGAGGTCCTCGGATCGCCCGGCCGAGTCGGCAACTATTAGATCGGCGGAGTGCCGAGAAGACGATCAAACTTGACTATCTAGGAGGAAGTAAAAAGTCGAATAAGGTTTCGTGAGGTGAACCTGCGAAGGATCATTACCGGAGCAAACAGGCAAGCGGTCGCTGGGTCCCGGCCAGACAAGGGAAAACCCATGCTGAGGCGGGTGTCGACGCCTGCCTCGGCATGGGCGGCGCCGAGGCGCCTGGTCCGCCGGGTGGAGGTCCCTCTCGGGGGGAATGTTTCCGCCGCGCCCAAGTAGTCCACCTTGGTCCCCCGGCCCCACCCGTCGGACGCAAGTCCGGCGCCAACGGTGGAGCCTTCCAAAAACACTTGAACGAGATTCTGAACGGCGCTGGGCGCTGCCCGCCCTCGACCGCCGGCTCCGTCATACCGGTACCTTACCCGACAGCCTCGCGAGGGTGGCGGGGTTCACGACTCTGTTCCGCCTCGACCGACCGGGCGGGCGCTATGGGGCGGAGCGCCCGGGCGGTATTTGTCCGTCTGACAAAATTACATGTTTGTCTCAAAGAACAGAGAGGCCCCAGGAAAACAAAAATCAAAAAGAGAAATGGCTAAACTCTAGCGGTGGATCACTCGCTCGTGGCGCGTCGATGAAGAACGCAGCTAGGCCAAGTAGAACTAATGAATTGCAGGACACATTGATCATCGACACTTCGAACGCGACTTTGCGGCCCCGGTTCTCTCCCGGCTACGCCTGTCTGAGGGTCGTTTTGCAATCAATCGGACAAGCTCGTTTCCTCCGCTGCTGAGCCTCAGAGGCACCTGTCTTCGCGGTTCCCAAACGTGCAGACGCCGGATGCCCGGTGCGGTGGTGTAGGTTCTCTGTTTGTCTCGCCCTCTGGCTGTGAACCCTTCCCGCCCTGCTCGCCATCGCCCCTTCGCTGGGGAGGGACGGGCGGGCGCTATTCTCTGTGCCCGCTCGCAGGCGCTGCCGTCGTGGACTCGACTGCCTCCTGTGCTGCCCGCTATTGCCGCCCGAGTCTGGCGCGTGCCAGTGGGAGCCTCCTAGGGCAGGATCGGTGGAGATCAGGTGGGATTCGGCCGGTTCCTCCGCCGCGCGGGTACCCGATTAACCAGATGCCGCGGAGCCTCTGCCCCTCCCGGGAGCCGGAGCCACACTGCCGCCTCCGGGCGGGCGCTCATTCGACCACGACCTCAGATCAGACGCAGACAACCCGGGCCATGAATTTAAGGCTATTACTACGGAGGAAAAGAAACTAACAAGGATTCCCCTAGCGTGGCGAAGCAGGGAACAGGCCTAGCCAATCCTCGGCCCGACAGGCGGATTGGGACATGGCGTGGCGGAAGACGCGCTGTCTGCGTCGCCGGGGCTTGGAGTCCTTCTGATCGAGGCTCATCCCATGGACGGTGAGGCCGGTAACGGCCTCTGCCGCTTCAGTCCGTCTTCGGAGTCGGGTTGCTTGGGGAATGCAGCCCAAAGTGGTGGTAACCCATCTAAGGCTAAATACTGGCACGCAGACCGATAGTCAAGTACCTTAAGGAAAGTTGAAAAGAACTTTGAAGAGAGAGTTCAACAGGGCGTGAAACTGCTGAGAGGTAACTGGTGGGGCCCGCAGTCTGCTTGGGATTCAACTCGGCGAGTCAGGACGCCGCCGGTGTTTGGGGGATCTCGTGACCTCGGCGCTTGTTGCTGACCGCCGGGCGAGCCCGGCGGTGCGCGCCATGTATCGCTCTAGGTCGGGTTGAAAGGCTCGGGGCGAAGGTGGTCAGGGCTTTCGCCGCTGGCATTACAGGTAGCGCCCATTGCCCGGACCTCGCCGGGCTTCCCCGGCCGTGTGGGAGTACTTGCTGGCGCCTCTCCCCTGCTGCGGCGGAGGGACGGCTCCTGCTCCCGGCGCCACTGTCGACCGGGCGCAGACTGTCTCAGTGCGCCAATCACACAAGCCGCCAGGGCGGGATCGGCTCTCGTGAAAAGGGCGTCAGGGGTTCGCGCGTCGGCAACCCACCCGACCTGCCTTGAAACACGGACCATGAGTCTAACGACGCGCCAGTCAGAGGGTGAATCGAAACCCGCGGGCGCATCGTGAAAGTGAGGGGCCGGCAACTCGCTGCCGAGGTGGGATCCCGGCCTCGAGCTGGCGACCATCGCCCGTTCGGCCCAAGAGACTGTCGGGAGGTGGAGCGTGAGCTACAAGCGACAGACCTCGGGAAGATGGTGAACTATGCCTGCAGGGCGAAGCAGAGGAAACTTCCCCAGGAGGCCCGATGTCCTGACGCGGCAAACGTCGTCCGACTCCTGGGTATAGGGCGAAGACTAATCGAACCATCTAGTAGCTGAAGTTCCTCCGAAGTTTCCCTCAGGATAGCTGGCGCCAGAGTCTCGCAATTTTATCTGGTGCCGGTCGATTAGAGGTCTTAAAGCTTTAAACGATCTCTCAACCTATTCTCAAACTTTAAATGGGTAAGAAGTCTGCTCAAGTTTGGAGCCGGGCGTGAATGCGAGCCGCCTAGCGCTTTACTTTGCAAGCAGAACTGGCGCCAAGTGGGATGAACCTAACGCCGGGTTAAGGCGCTCATGCCGACGCTCATCAGACCCTGGTAAAAGGTGTTAATGACATAGACAGCAGGACGGGCCATGGAAGTCGGAACTGGCTTAAGGAGTGTGTAACAACTCACCTGCCGAATCAACTAGGCCCTTGAAAATGGATGGCGCTGAGCCAGCGGGTTTATACTTCCGCCGCCGCCGGCAACAAGAGCCGCGTAGGCTGGCGGTTACGATGCAGTAGGAGGGCCGCCGCTGCAGCACGTAGTTTAGGCGGCCCGGTGAGCCGCCATGGTGCAGATCTGGTGGTAGTAGCAAATATTCAAACGAGAACTTGAAGGCCGGGAGAAGGGTTCCATGTGAACAGCAGTTGAACATGGGTCGTCGGTCCTAAAAATAGGCGAACGCCGTTCTGAAGGGCGGGCGATGGCCTATGTCGCCCGGCCGATCGAAGGAGTCGGGTTCAGATCCCGAATCTGGAGTGGCGAGACAGGCGCCGAAGGCGCCAGTGCGGTAACGCAAACGATTCCGGAGAAGCTGGCGGTAGCCCCGGGAGAGTTCTTTTTCTTTGTGAAGGGCAGGGCGCCCTGGAATGGGTTCGCCCAGAGAGGGTCCCGTGCCCTGAAACCCGCCGGTTCCGCGGGCGTCCGTGAGTTCTCGCTGGCCCTTGAAAACCTGGAGGAGAAGGTGTAACTGCGTCAGGCCGCACCCATATCCGCAGCAGGTTCTGGTGAACAGCCCTGGCATGTTAGATGAAGGCTGGTAAGGGAAGTCGCAAATCAGATCCGTAACTTCGAAAAGGATTGGCTCTAAGAGCTGAGTCGGTCGGGCTGGGCGGCTGGCTGGCTCGAGCCGGCTGGTGGAGTAATCGCGCTGCCGCCCTCTTCCACCGTCCGAACGTGATCGCGCCCTGCCGGGCGGTCCTTCGTCCTCCGGCGCCTCGCGCCGATAACGGGGGTTTAGCCGGTGGGTGTCCGTAGTCGCCACGAGGTTGTGAGACGAGGGAGTGGTTAGCGGTTAGCCACGGCGACTTCCGGACGCGGTGTCGGCCCTTCATGATCTCCCCAGTTACGGCAGCTCCGCCGGTCCCGCTTCGCGGGTCCCGACGTGGTTGTCGGCTGGGCGCTTGCAGCTGACTTAGAACTGGTGCGGACCAGGAACTGACTGTTTAATTAAAACAAAGCATCGCTGGCGCCCAAGGTGGGTGTTGACGCCGATGTGATTTTCGCCCAGTGCTCTGGAATGTCAAAGTGAAGAAAATTCAATGAAGCGCCGGTAAACGGCGGGAGTAACTATGACTCTTAAGGTAGCCAAATGCCTCGTCATCTAATTAGTGACGCCGCATGAATGGACAAACGAGATTCCCACCGTCCCTACCTTACTATCTAGTTTAAAACCACAGCCAAGGAACGGGCTTGGCAGAATCAGATGGGGAAAAGAAGACCCTGTTGAGCTTGGACTTAGTCTGGCACTGTGAAGAGACATGAGAGGTAGAATAAGTGGGAGGTCTCGCCACAGAAAATTTTACTCACTTTTATCAAGTTTACTTACCTCAGAGACGGGACACAGCCCCAAGGGCTCGCTTGGTGAAGCGCCTGCAAGCCGGGCGGACCTGGCCCGGGACAGTGGCAGGTGGGGGAGTTTGACTGGGGCGGTACACCTGTCAAACGGTAACGCAGGTGTCCTAAGGCTAAGCTCAGGAGGACAGAAACCTCCCGTGGAGCAGAAGGGCAAAAGCTCGCTTTTGATCTTTGATTTTTCAGTATGAATACAGACCGTGAAAGCGGGCCCTACGCATCCTTCCGACTTTTGGGTTTGGGCAGGAGGTGCTGAAAAGTTACCAGGGATAACTGGCTTGTATGCCAAGCGCTCATATAGCTTAATGTGCCGCTTGGATCCTTCGGCGTCGGCCTTCCTATCATTGTGAAGCAGAGAATTCACCAAGCGCTGGGATTGTTCACCCACCAATAGGAACGTGAGCTGGGTTTAGACCGTCGTGAGACAGGTTAGTTTTAATTTACTGATGATGTGTTGTGCAATAGTAATCCGTT